>JAVJIF010008477.1:0-66667 GCA_038442645.1 Agave tequilana | reverse complement strand
TGTAATACCCCGTTCCTGGAATACGTACTTAGTTACGTGTTCAGATTTTCGATCGTATTTTTTGATTTATTTCCTGTATTTATTTTGTATTATGAATTATTTGTACGATTATTTGTTTTGGATCTGGATCCCCGGATTCGGAGTCAGGCCTGGTCTGAACCGAGAACCCGATCCTAGTATATTATTCATTTAGTCTTTCCAGTATTCTGATTTGACCGATTTCAGTTCCAAATATTGTTTTTCAATATATAAGGTTTTCTGTGATTTTCTGGATTTTTCTCGGATTAAATTGAATTTCTTCAATCGGTGTCGGCCAGTGCCGCTGACCGATTCCCGGATTTTTAATTCTCAAACTGTTTGGAATTTCATGATGGTCCTTTAGACTTTATTTCTCGGAATCATATTTTCTGCCTATATTCTTTTTCTGAGAGTTTTATGATTTTATGGAAATTCTTTCGGAGTCGGTAAATCACAAATTCCGGGATTTTTAACTTTAAAACTATACAGTATTTCTTCGAACGGATTTCGCTATTGGTCTTTATATGTTATTCTTGATTTTTGGTTAAATTTTCAGATCATTCAGAGGTACTTGAATTTCGGGCATTTTTCCAATATTTGCAAATTCCATTTTCCACCTAGGTTGCCACCTCATTTCCCACTCACATCCTCACCTAACCCCACTAACTCTCCCTCCTTCCCTTAGCCGCCAAGTGGCCAAGGAGGTGACACCTCATGTCCCCTTTTACACAAAGCTCCCTTTCATTTACACAAATCCCATCTCACTTCACAAAACCCCCCATATAAATTCTATTCTTTTGCAAATAAAACCTTTTCTTCCTCCTTTACTCCAACAAGAGAAATCCCCCAAAATTCCCTCTCATCTCCTCCACCAAACCCTAACTTCAAGGATCCATCTCTAGGCTTCAAGATCTCATCTAGGGCATCACAAGGACTCCATCTTCAACCTCCAAGCTCCAAGGCAACTCCAAGCTTCAACCTCCTCCACTTCAAGCTCCAACAACTTGTGGGTTCAAGCCCTCTTCTTCCTCTTGGATCAAGCCCCAAATCCAACCCCTCCATGTGAGTACCTTACTCACCAAGACCTAGATAGTTTCCTAATTACTTGTATTAGCAATTCTTACACACTAGTTTCTATAAAAATCCCACCTTTAGGTCATCAAGAACTAAATCTAAGCTTTCCATATAAAATTATCTTCTCACCAAGTCTAGACTATTATTTGTGTACTTGTATAGATAGATCAGGTCCCCAATACCATAAAAAAAAATCCTACCTTTAGGCTATTAGAACAACCCCCATAAAAATCTGATTTTTCTGCCCTAATAATACAATCTGTTAATGTCTGTCCAAAACTGAAACTAGAATCTTGGGTTTCTTTCGTAGGGATATTCAATGAGGAATAGGTCATGTAATATACCGTTAGAAAGCTAATCGAGTCTGCTTTCCAACGGTTCATACCATGTCATCATCGGATACCTGTAACTTAAGCTATGACTGAAACATTGAAGGTTGGTCAAAACTGTCATGCTGCAGAATTCAGCACAGCTGATAGGTTTTTGAATTTCTGGAGCAGTTTGGTTAATCAAAACCTATCATGTAATAGGTCATTGGAAAGGTAGTGGAGTCTAGTTTCTAATAAATCTTTCCTCGTTCTATTCCTATACGTAGAATGAAAGTTATCATAAAAACTCCGTTGGTTACACCACTTACACTCCATAAATTGTTATCATGTATCCCCATGTTAGGACTTGTTGATTGATGCATATGTGCTGTTTTAGTCTTGTCTCATGCTTCATACTTGTATTGTATAATATGTTTCACGATGAATCTTATGTTTGGGTCATGTGATTGAACCTTGTACCTAATAACCTATTTCTTGTAGTATATCACTCTAGTCACTCATCTTGTCATGTTTATGTATGCCCATGCTATTACTTGTCTTATTTTTATACTTGTACATTGCCGTGATATTATTACTTCCCTATTTTATAACATGCGTGGCAGACCCTTCGAGGTCGTTGAACCTTAAGTCGTATCTATGTTTCCACTTGCATTACCTTAACATAACTTCGTCGGTTAACTATCTTCTTTTAACACATGTATATCACACAACACATAATATGTTACCACTTGACCCACTGGCATGCTACCCCCTTGTTAGACCCTCTTGTTATGTCATGATTGATCCGGCCCATTATACATTTATGGTTATGTTTTATTGTTTACTGTACATCACCTCTTTGTCATGCTATCCCTTAAACCAAGCATGATACACTTGACTTTATGATTATCTTATTTACGGGAACCTTGCCTTGTTTTATGGAACTAAGTGCCACACCGTCCAATGGTGGGGGCCACCTCTAGAATCCACTCCCTCAGAACAAAGTGCCACATGGAACAAAGTGCCACACCACACGGTGGGGGCCACCTCTTGAGACCCATGGGGGCCACCTCTTGAGTCTGTAGGGCTATTACTATCATGTTCACTTTCCCGTAAACTGATAATCCTTAATAAGCTACAACTTGTATGGGTATGGGAGGAAGTGATGGATGCCGGAATGATATCTCGCTTATAGCTTGGGAATATGTTACATGATTACTTCTACGTACCTCTATAAGTGTAGATGATTATCTTGCTTATAGCCTGGGAATATGTTACCTGATTACTTCTACGTACCTCAATAAGAAGAGATATCAGTTCTCCATCTACTTCCGATAACGAACCTCGAATAGCTTATATATGGATGTATGTGAGTTGGGATCGATACCGAGACACATACCTAGATATATGAGTTAGGCGAGTAATAATAATAATAATAGGTTCAGTTATAGCTATTGTTATGATTATTGTGCTTGCTATAGTTCCTGTTATGACACATGTTACATTATGACTCCTTCCTTTACTTGTAGAGATTCCAGTGACGATTCCGGATTGTTGACTTATGTCTTCCTCAGTATGATTCATGTCTTTCTTGTCTAGTATTCACGTTATGATTATCGCATGATTTGCAATTCTGATTCTATATGCTTGGGATTGCGGTAGTATGAGACAAGGGTATATTTATGAGGGTTTCCTTGTTTGGATTATTCCTTCGACGTACTAGTCTCATAGGACCGTAACTTAAGCATATACAATCACTTTAGCTCGTAGTTAGCATTACCTTGGATTTCCCGTTTCATGATTATTATATTATACCGTTATTATATTCTATACTCGTGTTTTGACCCTTCTCATGTCTCTTAGCCACTTGGCTTGCAGTTCATTTATTATTATATGTCTTGACCCTTTGGATTTGCACATTCAGGTTCTGTAGCTAGATCGGAGTGGAGTTGTCCACCGTAGATCGAGCCACCTTAGCGAGCAGGCATCCTAGCTCCAGCTCCTTGTGCCTGACTTCTTTTGACTCACGGGATCCCCATCCTACTCGTGAGCTCTTTTGTACTTTTGATGTATATTTTACTTTTGGACTTGTATGATAAGGGACACATGTATCATGTAATGTTTATCATACTGCGATGACTTTGTATTGTACCTTTATGTTGGCATAGATACGTGTGTATACCACGCTTTGTGTTGCACTCTGATCATTTCTTGTTGTACTTTTGCTTAGCGTATATACGTGGGGGCTTCTCCGGACCTACGTATATACGTCGCAGTGACGTCCCCGTATCTGTGGAATCGGGGCGTTACAGGTTGTATCAGAGCTTAGGCTCTTACCTCCATAAGTACAAACAAGTGGCAAATTCTAGAAATTTGCGGATGCCAACATCAATGTACAAAGTTGTCTAGTCCTTTTGATTTATCTAGTTCTTCTTGATTCCATCCTTCATATCCTGAAACCCTTCCATTCCATGTTCCAGCTCCTTCCAGTCTATCTCTACCTAGTATCGATGGAGAGGAGATCGGGCCGCAGCAACTCGGGATCAGCATCGGATGGAGCAGCGAGAGAGAATGTGGGGAATGTGGATGTATTGAGGGTCATCCAGACCATGATGGAGAATCAACAGCAACAGACCGAGCTTCTCCGGCAAGAGATAGCAGCACCTAAGGAACGGAGGCCGGGGAATATATCAGACTTCAGGAGACTGCAGCCAGCTACATTCACGGGTGGAGAGAGACCCTTGGATGCTGAGCAGTGGCTGACAGACACTTCAGATTTGTTGAATGCAGCCAGGGTTCCACAGGAGGACCAAGTGGAAGTTGCCAAGATTCAGCTAAAGACATAGCCAGGACTTGGTGGCTAGCAGAGGAGGCCAGACTGGAGAAGCCTGTCACTTGGGACACCTTCTCCAAGAGTTTCTACAGCAGATTCTTCCCTGCCACAGCTCAGAAGGACATGGAAGAACAATTCATCAGACTTCAGCAGGGGAGTAGATCCGTGGATGAGTATGCCGCGGAGTTTCTCAGGTTGAGCCGCTTCGCCCCGTACATGGTGACGGATGAAGAGAGACGGGCAAGCAGATTTCAGCAGGGTCTGCAGATGGACCTACAGGTATTCCTGGTGCCTCAGCAGCTGAAGACATACTCAGAGGTTCTCACCATAGCTCGAGAGGTAGAGCGTGTACTGGAGAAGAAGAAGGAGAATCAGATGAGAAGCCAAGCCAAGAAGAGGCCTTTTGAGCTAATGGATGAGGAAGATGAGGATAGGGCAACCCAGGGCCCGATGATGAAGAGGCCATTCTAGACTCCTCTTTCTCAGATTGTATGCAATTATTGCCACAGGCCCGGGCATTATAAGAGGGATTGTCGAGTAGCCCAGAGATTATGTATGGCATGTGGGTCAGGGAGTCATAAGCTGAGGGATTGCCCACACAGAAAGTTTGGACATGCGGCGCCAGTCAGACCAGCTCTTCCAGCTCCAGCGCATCCAGTCCCAGCACTTCCAGCGCCGCCACTGAGGAGGTACCCTGAGCCCGTTGACCGGAGAGCTCCATTTCCACCCCAGCAGTATGGTCATCAGCAGAGAGGGATGAGAGCCAGAGCAGATCAGGGCAGAGGCCAAGTTCATGCCATGGCAGCAGAGGCTTCAGGCGTCGCAACAGAGTGGGAAGACCAGTATCCGGATCAGGAGCCTTAGGATTTCATGGTAACCACTACCCCAGATCTTGTATTTGAGTTGGTTATCTTTCTTAATATTGTTTCCATTGTCATTCTAACATTGTTAATTCTGGTCCTTCTTGTATTTATCTTCTTTCCTGTTTTGGTTTTATGATACCCTTATTCGTGCCTTCGTTCCCTTTGTATTCAATTACCCCTTAATGAAATTGCGAGGACGCAATTTTTGTAAGGTGGGTAGATTGTAATACCCGTTCCTGGAATACGTACTTAGTTACGTGTTCAGATTTTCGATCGTATTTTTTGATTTATTTCCTGTATTTATTTTGTATTATGAATTATTTGTACGATTATTTGTTTTGGATCTGGATCCCCGGATTCGGAGTCAGGCCTGGTCTGAACCGAGAACCCGATCCTAGTATATTATTCAATTTAGTCTTTCCAGTATTCTGATTTGACCGATTTCAGTTCCAAATATTGTTTTTCAATATATAAGGTTTTCTGTGATTTTCTGGATTTTTCTCGGATTAAATTGAATTTCTTCAATCGGTGTCGGCCAGTGCCGCGTGACCGTGATCCGATTGATTTTTAATTCTCAAACTGTTTGGAATTTCATGATGGTCCTTTAGACTTTATTTCTCGGAATCATATTTTCTGCCTATATTCTTTTTCTGAGAGTTTTATGATTTTATGGAAATTCTTTCGGAGTCGGTAAATCACAAATTCCGGATTTTAACTTTAAAACTATACAGTATTTCTTCGAACGGATTTCGCTATTGGTCTTTATATGTTATTCTTGATTTTTGGTTAAATTTTCAGATCATTCAGAGGTACTTGAATTTCGGGCATTTTTCCAATATTTGCAAATTCCATTTTCCACCTAGGTTGCCACCTCATTTCCCACTCACATCCTCACCTAACCCCACTAACTCTCCCTCCTTCCCTTAGCCGGCCAAGTGGCCAAGGAGGTGACACCTCATGTCCCCTTTTACACAAAGCTCCCTTTCATTTACACAAATCCCATCTCACTTCACAAAACCCCCCATCATATAAATTCTATTCTTTTGCAAATAAACCTTTTCTTCCTCCTTTACTCCAACAAGAGAAATCCCCCAAAATTCCCTCTCATCTCCTCCACCAACCCTAGCTTCAAGGATCCATCTCTAGGCTTCAAGATCTCATCTAGGGCATCACAAGGACTCCATCTTCAACCTCCAAGCTCCAAGGCAACTCCAAGCTTCAACCTCCTCCACTTCAAGCTCCAACAACTTGTGGGTTCAAGCCATCTTCTTCCTCTTGGATCAAGCCCCAAATCCAACCCCTCCATGTGAGTACCTTACTCACCAAGACCTAGATAGTTTCCTAATTACTTGTATTAGCAATTCTTACACACTAGTTTCTATAAAAATCCCACCTTTAGGTCATCAAGAACTAAATCTAAGCTTTCCATATAAAATTATCTTCTCACCAAGTCTAGACTATTATTTGTGTACTTGTATAGATAGATCAGGTCCCCCAATACCATAAAAAAAATCCTACCTTTAGGCTATTAGAACAACCCCCATAAAAATCTGATTTTTCTGCCCTAATAATACAATCTGTTAATGTCTGTCCAAAACTGAAACTAGAATCTTGGGGTTTCTTTCGTAGGGATATTCAATGAGGAATAGGTCATGTAATATACCGTTAGAAAGCTAATCGAGTCTGCTTTCCAACGGTTCATACCATGTCATCATCGGATACCTGTAACTTAAGCTATGACTGAAACATTGAAGGTTGGTCAAAACTGTCATGCTGCAGAATTCAGCACAGCTGATAGGTTTTTGAATTTCTGGAGCAGTTTGGTTAATCAAAACCTATCATGTAATAGGTCATTGGAAAGGTAGTGGAGTCTAGTTTCTAATAAATCTTTCCTCGTTCTATTCCTATACGTAGAATGAAAGTTATCATAAAAACTCCGTTGGTTACACCACTTACACTCCATAAATTGTTATCATGTATCCCCATGTTAGGACTTGTTGATTGATGCATATGTGCTGTTTTAGTCTTGTCTCATGCTTCATACTTGTATTGTATAATATGTTTCACGATGAATCTTATGTTTGGGTCATGTGATTGAACCTGTACCTAATAACCTATTTCTTGTAGTATATCACTCTAGTCACTCATCTTGTCATGTTTATGTATGCCCATGCTATTACTTGTCTTATTTTTATACTTGTACATTGCCGTGATATTATTACTTCCCTATTTTATAACATGCGTGGCAGACCCTTCGAGGTCGTTGAACCTTAAGTCGTATCTATGTTTCCACTTGCATTACCTTAACATAACTTCGTCGGTTAACTATCTTCTTTTAACACATGTATATCACACAACACATAATATGTTACCACTTGACCCACTGGCATGCTACCCCCTTGTTAGACCCTCTTGTTATGTCATGATTGATCCGGCCCATTATACATTTATGGTTATGTTTTATTGTTTACTGTACATCACCTCTTTGTCATGCTATCCCTTAAACCAAGCATGATACACTTGACTTTATGATTATCTTATTTACGGGAACCTTGCCTTGTTTTATGGAACTAAGTGCCACACCGTCCAATGGTGGGGGCCACCTCTAGAATCCACTCCCTCAGAACAAAGTGCCACATGGAACAAAGTGCCACACCACACGGTGGGGGCCACCTCTTGAGACCCATGGGGGCCACCTCTTGAGTCTGTAGGGCTATTACTATCATGTTCACTTTCCCGTAAACTGATAATCCTTAATAAGCTACAACTTGTATGGGTATGGGAGGAAGTGATGGATGCCGGAATGATATCTCGCTTATAGCTTGGGAATATGTTACATGATTACTTCTACGTACCTCTATAAGTGTAGATGATTATCTTGCTTATAGCCTGGGAATATGTTACCTGATTACTTCTACGTACCTCAATAAGAAGAGATATCAGTTCTCCATCTACTTCCGATAACGAACCTCGAATAGCTTATATATGGATGTATGTGAGTTGGGATCGATACCGAGACACATACCTAGATATATGAGTTAGGCGAGTAATAATAATAATAATAGGTTCAGTTATAGCTATTGTTATGATTATTGTGCTTGCTATAGTTCCTGTTATGACACATGTTACATTATGACTCCTTCCTTTACTTGTAGAGATTCCAGTGACGATTCCGGATTGTTGACTTATGTCTTCCTCAGTATGATTCATGTCTTTCTTGTCTAGTATTCACGTTATGATTATCGCATGATTTGCAATTCTGATTCTATATGCTTGGGATTGCGGTAGTATGAGACAAGGGTATATTTATGAGGGTTTCCTTGTTTGGATTATTCCTTCGACGTACTAGTCTCATAGGACCGTAACTTAAGCATATACAATCACTTTAGCTCGTAGTTAGCATTACCTTGGATTTCCCGTTTCATGATTATTATATTATACCGTTATTATATTCTATACTCGTGTTTTGACCCTTCTCATGTCTCTTAGCCACTTGGCTTGCAGTTCATTTATTATTATATGTCTTGACCCTTTGGATTTGCACATTCAGGTTCTGTAGCTAGATCGGAGTGGAGTTGTCCACCGTAGATCGAGCCACCCTTAGCGAGCAGGCATCCTAGCTCCAGCTCCTTGTGCCTGACTTCTTTTGACTCACGGGATCCCCATCCTACTCGTGAGCTCTTTTGTACTTTTGATGTATATTTTACTTTTGGACTTGTATGATAAGGGACACATGTATCATGTAATGTTTATCATACTGCGATGACTTTGTATTGTACCTTTATGTTGGCATAGATACGTGTGTATACCACGCTTTGTGTTGCACTCTGATCATTTCTTGTTGTACTTTTGCTTAGCGTATATACGTGGGGGCTTCTCCGGACCTACGTATATACGTCGCAGTGACGTCCCCGTATCTGTGGAATCGGGGCGTTACACCAATTCATTAACACTCTTCTCAAATTTTATGGTTTAGAATCAGAGGATGCATACTTCTTTATTAGGGAATTTGAAGAAGTATGCCTTATGATGCGTATACCCCAGCTAGGAGACGATGTCGTTAGGTTATGTTTCATCCCTTTTTCCCTAAAGGACCTAACTAAGAAATGGTTGTACAGTTTGGCAGCAGATTCAGTCACGACGTGGGATGATTTCGTCAAGGCTTTCTTGAAGAAATTTTACCCAATTCACAAAACTACCCTCATTAGGAAGAACATCATGCAGTTTAAGCAAGACCCGAGCGAACCATTTTGGAGATACTTTGAGCGATTCAAAGATCTCCTAGCTCAATGCCCTCATCATGGCGTGAAGAAATGGCGTCAGTGCCAGATTCTCTACGATGGTCTAGATTATCAGACTAAGACCCTGTTAGAAATGATGTGTCAGGGAGGGTTCTTGCAGAAGGATGAGAATCAGGGTTGGGATTTTGTAATGCCCCGATCCCACGGGTACAGGGACGTCACTGCGACGTACATACACAGGTCAGAAGTACCCTCACGTATATACGCTAAGCATCAGTACAAGCAAGAATCAGAGTACGACAAACGTGGCGTCCATTCATATGCCAACATAAGAAATACAAAGTACAAGGTTATCACAGGATGTGACATACTATTACATATCACATGCATCCTATATCACAGCCAAGCACAAAAGTACGATTTACAATATGATTACAAGATGCTCATGAGTTGAAGGAATGTCCCGCGAGCTAAAAAGGAAAGTCTGGCACAACAGAAACCGAGACTAGTCAGCCTGCTCGGAAAGGAAAGCTTGATCTTCCACAGAAGGCTCCACCTCAATCCAAGGTCCGGAACCTGAACATACAAATTCAAGGGAGTCAGGACCTCCCAAACAAGTGATCAGGTTACAGCCGAGCGGCATAAGAAATAAGAGTATGAGAGTTGGTACAACATCATGAGTAAACAGCCAGTAAGTAAAAGAAGCACAAAATGTTATAAACGAAAGGCATTGTATAAGCTCAAGTTACGACTTCATGAGACTAGTACTTCGAGGAATAATCCAAACAAGGAAACCCTCATCTATATACCTTTATCTCATGTCACCGTAATCCAAGCGCATACAACACCCACAGTTAACGTCTTTTATTATTATTATTATTATTACTCGTCTTACCCTGATATCTAGCTATGTGAACTAGCGTCCCAGCACACATAGATCCATATCCGAGTAAAGCAAGGTTGTTATTGGAAACCAGCGGGGGTATCAACGAACTATGTTTACAGTGGGTCCCGTACATACCCGGGACCACGGCCCAGGATTGTTCCGTTGCTTGGTAGACGGAACCAGCCGCAAGGCTAACAGGAGGGACTTATGTATGCCCTTATCATGATGGTACCAGGAAGGAGGGAGCCAGCACTCCCCTCGGTCGCCTGGAGGCCCACAGGTCAGACCAGAATTTAGTTGCACAATGTACCTAATACCACTGTAAACACGAACATATATTGATAGCCGCGTATTTCCCCCGACCCGATGCAAGTTGTCTTATTTTATGAATTCTTTAGATAATTATCAGGTTTCGGGAATGAACAGGAGCAAGTCAGGAATATTGTAAAAACAGGAGTATCAGGAGTTCAATTTGTACTATCATGTAAATCAAATTGGTAAATCATAAAGTCCGGTTATCATTCCCGTTATCGTGATAATTATGAGAGTCATGTGTGTCATGCCTTGTGTTAGGAGATAGCATGACAAGAGGTGATATTTGTCAAGTAACATGCCATGAAATAACAATATTTAATACATGTCTCGAGTATAAGGTTCATTTCCAAGAAAGTGATTAACCACAGCAAATAGCCAAAGTTAGTCGACTAGGGAGAGGCAAGTAGTCGACTTATAGAGGAGTTAGTCGACTATAGTGGAAGGCCAAGTCGACTAATAGGGTCGCGTTTCAAAGAGTCGCGTCTTCAGGAGAAAAGTTAGTCGACTAGAAAAAGGGTTAGTCGACTAATGAGGCTGCGTTTCACAAGACTGCGTCTCACAAGGCCGCGTCTCGCCAGACCGCGTCTCACAAGACCGCGTCTCCCAAGGCCGCGTCTCACAAGACCGCGTCTTCAGGAAAGAGTTAGTCGACTAGGGAGAAATGGGTAGTCGACTAATGAAGTCGCGTTTCAATGAGTTAGTCGACTTGGGATAAGGGGGGTAGTCGACTAATAAAGGGTTCAAGTCGACTAATGACTGGGTCAAGTCGACTAACAGAGTACAAAACAGAGAGCAGAACCTGACTTTTGAGGGTTGCGTTATTTGATAAAATTACAAGTATGAAAATAGTATCCAAGTCTTGGCGAGTAGAATTACTCGCCTAAAATACGTCCGACGTCCTGTAAGAAACGCCAAGTAAGGAAGATGAGTTCTTTGCCAAGTTTGTTACCAAAACGATTACCGGAATAATCGCGAACGATTACCGGAAAATCTTCGGTGATAAAGCTCGGCCCCAATCCAAAAGGAGGGTACCGGCCCAGAGTCTTGCCAACGAAGAAGAACGCGGCCCCAATCCAAAAGGAGTGGCCGGTCTTCACAAGTTGAAGGAGAGGGGTTGTGGTAGTTTGGAGAAGATGGAGGTGCAAGTCTAGTTCACCATCTCAAAACGGGATCTTGCAAACGTTGTTGCGGGGGACGAATCTATAGTCCGTTAGAAAGAGGTCGACGAGGAGGTGAAGGTGGTATGCTTGGTGGTGGCTATGGTGGTGCAAGTGGTGGTGGAGATGGTGGTGAAGCTTGGTGAAGAAGATGGGTTCTTGGATGTTTCTTGGTGAAAGAGGTTGAAGAAGATGGTGTTTGTTGGTGGAAATGGAGGAGGAGATGGAGGGGAGAATGGTAGATGGAATGGTGGAAGAAGTTGGTGGTGAAGGAGGTGAAAAAGAATAGAGAGAGGTGGCCGGCCAAGGGACTTGGGCTGCTGTTTTTCTTATTGCCTACGTTTCTGTTGGAGGAAGAAGGAAGAAATGCAAAGGAGAGGAAGAGACAAATAGGGGTGTGGTTATATATATAGGAGAGAGAAATTATATAATAATCCCATACCTATTGAATGATACATGCTTTCATTCAAAGTGGCGTTTCCCTCAAAAGGCTGCGTCCAAGACTTGCTGTTGGCCTTAGCTGCTAGAAAGGAAGGAGGAAAGCAATTAATGAAAGAGAGAGAAAATGTGTATACATATATATAGGAGGGAAGTGGTTATATAATATTATAATCTCTCCATTTTGAAACCTGCGTTTCAAAAGTGCGTCCTTCACCAAAGGGTGTGTCCCATGCAGGAATTTTGCGTCTAGCAGCTACTAGACGCAGTAAAAAGAAAACATGCGTCCAAGAAATACAAAAGTTGGGTTCACAGGAAAGACAAAAAGGCATGGGTGATTGGACTTGAGTTGATTTAGCCCATAAACATTAATTGCAGCAAGGGGAAGGCCTCCGCATTAATTGCTGAGTCCAGATGGCGAAACTCGCGTTTGAGGAAGGAGAGAGAAAATGGGAAAAAGAAAAAAGTGGAATATATGGATAAATTCCCGGTATCTGGGAAAACACCGAACACTCTGGAAAAGTCCAAAAATTGAAGTATCTCAAAAAGTCTCCCAAAAATTCTCAAAATAATAAATATTATATAAAGATTTTTGGTGAAATCAGTTTTCAGAAATTCAATTCCATTTTCAAAATAAAAATCCTAGAATCTACTGTGAACGGTGTCTACACCGGGTAGGCTGGATTTTTGATAAAATCTGAAAAATCCCAGAAAATGCCTGAAGGAAGAAAGTATAATTTTAAGAAGGAATGTGAAAGCGGAATCCAAAATTTAATTCCAATTGTGAATTAAAATTCCTGGAATCAACCAGTGATACTGGCCGACACCGTTTTTGAAGATTTACAATTTAATTCCGAAAAATTCCAGAAAATCATGAAAAATCTAGAATATTAAAAAATAATATTTGAAACTAAAATTAGTAAAATCTGAATACTAAACAGATCAAATCATGCAGTACTGCTATATGAGTAAGTATTTAAATAGCAGAAAATAAAATAAAATAAAATAATAATAATAAAATGCACCAAAAATCAGGATACGTAACTGTGCACGTATACCGAGGATGGGGTGTTACAACCTATCCACCTTATAAAAAATTTCGTCCTCGAAATTTCAGGAAGGGGAAGATGACGGTAGAGAAGAATAGGAAGAAGGTTTTACCAACTAAGTTGTAAATAGTTGAGGGTAACGCTCACGAATAACGTCCTCCCGTTCCCATGTGGCTTCTCCTGGCACATGCCTATTCCAAGAAACCAATACTAATGGTATTGCCTTATTCTTCAGAGTCTTGACACTTCTGTCCAGGATGGCCATCGGCTGCTCTTTGTAAGACAGATCTGACTGTAGTTCCAGTTCGGAGTGATCTAGAATGTGACTCTCATCCTTGACATACTTCCTCAACTATGATACATGGAATACATTGTGTATTCCTTCTAAAGATGGCGGTAATGCCAATCGGTAAGCCACATCTCCCACACGATCCAAATTTCGAATGGGCCGATGTATCTTGGACTGAGTTTCCCACGTGTACCGAACCGGATTACCCCTTTGGTGGGTGATATCTTCAAAAACACATGATCACCTGTTCTAAATTCCAAGGGTCTTCTATTAGTGTCTGCCCAACTCTTTTGTCGGCTCTGTGCTGCCTGAAGATGATCTCTGATAACTCGGACTTTGTCTGTTGTCTGAACTAGAATGTCTGGTCCCATAAGTCTTCTTTCGCCGACTTCGTCCCAACATATCGGTGACCTGCATTTCCTGCCATACAATGCCTCAAATGGGGCTATTTTGATACTAGCCTGATAGCTGTTATTATAAGAGAATTCTACCAAATGAAGATAGTCTTCCCATGACCCTCTAAATTCTATCATGCAGGCTCGTAACATGTCTTCAAGGATCTGGATAGTCCGTTCAGATTGTCCGTCTGTCTGGGGGTGATATGAAGTACTGAATTTCAGACGAGTTCCTAAATTTTCTTGAAGACTTTCCCAGAAATGTGATCGGAATCTCGTGTCTCTATCTGACACGATACTAACTGGAACTCCATGTAGACGAACAATTTCTTTCATATATTTTTCTGTGAGAACTTCTGTTGACTGACCTACTCTGAAAGGTAGGAAGTGAGCTGCTTTTGTGAGGCGGTCAATGATTACCCATACTGCATTATTACCCTTAGGACTGCGAGGTAATGCTGTGACAAAATCCATGGTGATATGTTCCCACTTCCACTCGGGTATTGGCAAGGGCTGAAGAAGTCCAGCTGTTCTCTGGTGTTCTATCTTTACCTGCTGGCAAACTAAGCACTTGGCCACATGCTGGGCTATCTCCCTTTTCATGGCATTCCACCAGAACTTCTGTTTCAAGTCTTGATACATTTTATTTCCTCCCGGGTGTATGGAATAGGCCGAACTGTGTGCCTCTGCCAAAATTTTCTGTCGGACTTCTCCTTGGGGGACACAAATTCTGTTACCAAAATATAATGCGTTGTCTGAATGAATACGGAGGTCAGTTCTCAATCCAGCTTCTATTTGAGCTCTGAATTTCTGCAATCTGGGGTCTTCTTTTTGAGCTTCTTTAATCTCATCCATCAGGGTTGATTGAATCTGAAAGGTCATCAACTGTCCCGTTTTATCAATTCCTTGTACTATCATTAAGTCCAATTTTATGATATCCTGAATCAACTCCTTCTGTTGCGTAAGTTGTACTAGCATTTTATTCTCTGGCTTCCTGCTCAATGCATCTGGTACTGTATTGACTCTGCCTGGATGATACTGTAAATCTATATCATAATCTGCCATTAATTCAAGCCACCGTCTCTGTCTCATGTTTAATTCTTTCTGCGTGAAAATATACTTTAGACTCTTGTGATCAGTGTAGATTAGCACCTTGTCTCCCAGAAGATAATGTCTCCAGATCTTCAATGCGAATATTACAGCTGCTAGCTCTAAGTCATGAGTTGGGTAATTTCTCTCATGTGGTTTCAGTTGCCTGGATGCATAAGCTATGACATGATCATGCTGCATTAATACACACCCTAGGCCTTTCCCGGATGCATCACTGTATATAACCATCCCTCCTCTTCCTGAGGGAGTCCTCAAGACTGGAGCTGTAATGAGTCTTTCCTTTAATTGTTCAAATGCTGCGGTACATTCCTCCGTCCATATATATTTTTCTCCTTTCCGGGTGAGCTTCGTTAACGGGGCTGCAATCTTAGAAAAATCCTGGACAAAGCGCCTATAATATCCTGCTAATCCAATAAAACTCTTAATTTCTGTTACTGTCATGGGGATTGGCCAATCTTTAACGGCCTGAATTTTACTAGGGTCTACTGAAATTCCTTCTTCTGAAATTATGTGTCCAAGGAAGGCCACACTATTTAACCAGAAATCACATTTGCTTTGCTTAGCATGAAGTTGTTCCTGTTGGAGAGTCTGTAACACTATTCTCAAGTGGTCTGCATGCTCTCTGTCGTTCTTCGAATAGATCAAGATGTCATCTATAAAAACAACTACAAACCGATCCAAATATAATGAGAACACTCTGTTCATCAAATCCATGAAAATTGCAGGGGCATTGGTGACTCCGAAGGGCATAACTAGAAACTCATAATGGCCATAACGGGTCCTGAATGCTGTCTTGGGAATATCTTCTTTCTTTACTTTTAGCTGATGATAACCCGATTGTAAATCTAATTTAGAAAATACTCGAGCTCCATGAAGCTGATCAAACAGATCATCAATTCTTGGTAAAGGGTACTTGTTCTTGATGGTAACCTTGTTTAACTCTCTGTAGTCTATACACAACCGCTTACCACCGTCCTTTTTGTTTGCTAAGAGCACTGGAGCTCCCCATGGTGAAGCACTTGGTCTAATCAATCCCTTGTCAGAATATTCTTGTAGCTGCTTCTTTAGAATTTCTAACTCAGTGGGTGCCATTCTGTATGGAGCTTTGGATATTGGAACTGTGCCTGGAATAGTGTCAATGGAGAACTCAATTGTTCTGTCAGGTGGAAGCCCTGAGATTTCAGCAAACACTTCTGGGAACTCATCCCAAACCGGTACCTCCTTCTTCTGGGTCTCAGCAATAGTCATTTGAGTTTTCTTCTTGACAGTCTCAGTTCCCCATCAAATTGAAATTCCGGCTGACGTGGAATTCTGAAAATAACTTTCTTGTTTCGACAATCAATGACTGCATGGTATTTACTGAGCCAAGTCATGCCTAGGATTACGTCGTACCCTTTAGTATCTAGTACGAGCATATCCACTGTTAATGTCCTGTCACACAGTTCCACCGGACAATTTACACAAACTCTATTAGAGATGACTACTCCGTTACCGGTACTTATCTCCCACTGGTGGTCTAAATATTCAACAGGTATAGAGTTCAAAGCAATGAAACTATTTGATATGTAGCAATGAGAAGCGCCAGAATCAAAGAGGGCTAAGACAGGTTTAGAGTGCACCATAATCTTACCTGTTACCACTTCTCCAGAAGTTTGGGCCTCTTCCGCTGTCAAGTTGTAGGCTCGTCCTCTTCCACGACCCGCTGCATTTCTAACTCCCCTCTGGACTGGGCGGATAACTTGTAGTGGGGAGGGGGAAGAGCCCTCCTAACCATTGGTCCCTGGTTCCTCTGTCCATCTGGCCCTGGAAGTGCTGGCAATGCTTGGTTGACCATTCCCATTCTTTTGTGGGGACAGACTTCTATTGAATGATCACGGGAACCACATACTAGGCATAACCCATTTGCCCTACGGCAATTTTGTCGAGAGTGACCTGGTTTCTGGCAATAGCTACAAAAAGAAAATGGTTGGGTCACTGGAAAGGGGGCTGGTCGAAATGGTCGTCTCATGGTTGGGATCCTTGCTGCTCTGAATGGACCTCCTCTCCTGTTTGTGGAAATGGCCTCTTCATGGCCTGGTTCCTTATCATGTTAGATTTCCCTTTCTCCAGTCCTCGCTCCACCTCCCGAGCTATGGTGAGGACTGGGAATAAGTTTTCAGCTGTTGGGGCATTAAGAGGATTTGAATGTCCATTTGTAAACCCTGTTGGAACCTACTCGCCCGCTTTTCCTCATCAGCCACCATATATGGAGCAAAGCGGCTCAGCCTCAAGAACTCAGCGGCATACTCATCCACAGACCGGTTCCATTGTTGAAGTCGGATGAACTGTTCTTCCATTTCTTTCTGAGCTGTGGCAGGAAAAAATCTACTATAGAAGCTTTGAGAAAACTGGTCCCAAGTGACAGGTTTCTCCAGTCTTGCTTCTTCAGCTAGCCTCCAGGTCCTGGCTACATCTTTTAGTTGAATCTTGGCGACCTCCACTTGATTTTCTTTTGGGACCCGGGCTGCGTTCAACAGATCTGTGGTGTCAATCAGCCATTGTTCAGCATCTAGTGGTTTCTCTCCTCCCGTGAATATCGCCGGTTGCAACCGCCTAAAGTCTGATACGTTCCCCGGTCTTTGTTCCTTAGGGGTCGCTAACTCTTGCCGAAGGAGTTCCGTCTGCTGTTGCTGATTCTCCATCATAGTCTGGATAACCCTTAGAATCTCAACATTCTCTCCCGCGGGTCCATTTGATGCTTGCCCGGAGTTGCTACGACCCGTCCTTCTATCCATACTTATGTTGGTAAAAAGGAGACTGGAAATTGGAAAGATGGAAGGATTTTAGGACACAAGGAAAGGAATCAAGAAGGACTAGATAACTTTGTACATTGTAGTTGGCAATGGCAAATTCCATTTGCTACTTGATTGTACTATAGGTGTGAGAGCCTAGGCTCTGATACCAACCTGTAACGCCCCGATCCCACGGGTACGGGGACGTCACTGCGACGTACATACGCAGGTCAGAAGTACCCTCACGTATATACGCTAAGCATCAGTACAAGCAAGAATCAGAGTACGACAAACGTGGCGTCCATTCATATGCCAACATAAGAAATACAAAGTACAAGGTTATCACAGGATGTGACATACTATTACATATCACATGCATCCTATATCACAGCCAAGCACAAAAGTACGATTTACAATATGATTACAAGATGCTCACGAGCTGAAGGAAGGTCCCGCGAGCTAAAAAGGAAAGTCTGGCACAACAGAAACCGAGACTAGTCAGCCTGCTCGGAAAGGAAAGCTTGATCTTCCACAGAAGGCTCCACCTCAATCCAAGGTCCGGAACCTGAACATACAAATTCAAGGGAGTCAGGACCTCCCAAACAAGTGATCAGGTTACCGCCGAGCGGCATAAGAAATAAGAGTATGAGAGTTGGTACAACATCATGAGTAAACAGCCAGTAAGTAAAAGAAGCACAAAATGTTATAAACGAAAGGCATTGTATAAGCTCAAGTTACGACTTCATGAGACTAGTACTTCGAGGGAATAATCCAAACAAGGAAACCCTCATCTATATACCTTTATCTCATGTCACCGTAATCCAAGCGCATACAACACCCACAGTTAACGTCTTTTATTATTATTATTATTATTACTCGTCTTACCCTGATATCTAGCTATGTGAACTAGCGTCCCAGCACACATAGATCCATATCCGAGTAAAGCAAGGTTGTTATTGGAAACCAGCGGGGGTATCAACGAACTATGTTTACAGTGGGTCCCGTACATACCCGGGACCACGGCCCAGGATTGTTCCGTTGCTTGGTAGACGGAACCAGCCGCAAGGCTAACAGGAGGGACTTATGTATGCCCTTATCATGATGGTACCAGGAAGGAGGGAGCCAGCACTCCCCTCGGTCGCCTGGAGGCCCACAGGTCAGACCGGAAATTTAGTTGCACAACGTACCTAATACCACTGTAAACACGAACATATATTGATAGCCGCGTATTTCCCCCGACCCGATGCAAGTTGTCTTATTTTATGAATTCTTTAGATAATTATCAGGTTTCGGGAATGAACAGGAGCAAGTCAGGAATATTGTAAAAATAGGAGTATCAAGAGTTCAATTTGTACTATCATGTAAATCAAATTGGTAAATCATAAAGTCCGGTTATCATTCCCGTTATCGTGATAATTATGAGAGTCATGTGTGTCATGCCTTGTGTTAGGAGATAGCATGACAAGAGGTGATATTTGTCAAGTAACATGCCATGAAATAACAATATTTAATACATGTCTCGAGTATAAGGTTCATTTCCAAGAAAGTGATTAACCACAGCAAATAGCCAAAGTTAGTCGACTAGGGAGAGGCAAGTAGTCGACTTATAGAGGAGTTAGTCGACTATAGTGGAAGGCCAAGTCGACTAATAGGGTCGCGTTTCAAAGAGTCGCGTCTTCAGGAGAAAAGTTAGTCGACTAGAAAAAGGGTTAGTCGACTAATGAGGCTGCGTTTCACAAGACTGCGTCTCACAAGGCCGCGTCTCGCCAGACCGCGTCTCACAAGACCGCGTCTCCCAAGGCCGCGTCTCACAAGACCGCGTCTCACAAGACCGCGTCTTCAGGAAAGAGTTAGTCGACTAGGGAGAAATGGGTAGTCGACTAATGAAGTCGCGTTTCAATGAGTTAGTCGACTTGGGATAAGGGGGGTAGTCGACTAATAAAGGGTTCAAGTCGACTAATGACTGGGTCAAGTCGACTAACAGAGTACAAAACAGAGAGCAGAACTTGACTTTTGAGGGTTGCGTTATTTGATAAAATTACAAGTATGAAAATAGTATCCAAGTCTTGGCGAGTAGAATTACTCGCCTAAAATACGTCCGACGTCCTGTAAGAAACGCCAAGTGAGGAAGATGAGTTCTTTGCCAAGTTTGTTACCAAAACGATTACCGGAATAATCGCGAACGATTACCGGAAAATCTTCGGTGATAAAGCTCGGCCCCAATCCAAAAGGAGGGTACCGGCCCAGAGTTTTGCCAACGAAGAAGAACGCGGCCCCAATCCAAAAGGAGTGGCCGGTCTTCACAAGTTGAAGGAGAGGGTTGTGGTAGTTTGGAGAAGATGGAGGTGCAAGTCTAGTTCACCATCTCAAAACGGGATCTTGCAAACGTTGTTGCGGGGGACGAATCTATAGTCCGTTAGAAAGAGGTCGACGAGGAGGTGAAGGTGGTATGCTTGGTGGTGGCTACGGTGGTGCAAGTGGTGGTGGAGATGGTGGTGAAGCTTGGTGAAGAAGATGGGTTCTTGGATGTTTCTTGGTGAAAGAGGTTGAAGAAGATGGTGTTTGTTGGTGGAAATGGAGGAGGAGATGGAGGGGAGAATGGTAGATGGAATGGTGGAAGAAGTTGGTGGTGAAGGAGGTGAAAAAGAATAGAGAGAGGTGGCCGGCCAAGGGACTTGGGCTGCTGTTTTTCTTATTGCCTACGTTTCTGTTGGAGGAAGAAGGAAGAAATGCAAAGGAGAGGAAGAGACAAAAAGGGGTGTGGTTATATATATAGGAGAGAGAAATTATATAATAATCCCATACCTATTGAATGATACATGCTTTCATTCAAAGTGGCGTTTCCCTCAAAAGGCTGCGTCCAAGACTTGCTGTTGGCCTTAGCTGCTAGAAAAGGAAGGAGGAAAGCAATTAATGAAAGAGAGAGAAAATGTGTATACATATATATAGGAGGGAAGTGGTTATATAATATTATAATCTCTCCATTTTGAAACCTGCGTTTCAAAAGTGCGTCCTTCACCAAAGGGTGTGTCCCATGCAGGAATTCTGCGTCTAGCAGCTACTAGACGCAGTAAAAAGAAAACATGCGTCCAAGAAATACAAAAGTTGGGTTCACAGGAAAGACAAAAAGGCATGGGTGATTGGACTTGAGTTGATTTAGCCCATAAACATTAATTGCAGCAAGGGGAAGGCCTCCGCATTAATTGCTGAGTCCAGATGGCGAAACTCGCGTTTGAGGAAGGAGAGAGAAAATGGGAAAAAGAGAAAAGTGGAATATATGGATAAATTCCCGGTATCTGGGAAAACACCGAAAACTCTGGAAAAGTCCAAAAATTGAAGTATCTCAAAAAGTCTCCCAAAAATTCTCAAAAATAATAAATATTATATAAAGATTTTGGTGAAATCAGTTTCATAAATTCAATTCCATTTTCAAAATAAAAATCCTGGAATCTACTGTGAACGGTGTCTACACCGGGTAGGCTGGATTTTGATAAAATCTGAAAAATCTCAGAAAATGCCTGAAGGAAGAAAGTATAATTTTAAGAAGGAATGTGAAAGCGGAATTCAAAAATTTGATTCCAATTGTGAATTAAAATTCCTGGAATCAACCAGTGATACTGGCCGACACCGGTTTTGAAGATTTACAATTTAATTCCGAAAAATTCCAGAAAATCATGAAAAATTTAGAATATTAAAAAATAATATTTGAAACTAAAATTAGTCAAATCTGAATACCAAACAGATCAAATCATGCAGTACTGCTATATGAGTAAGTATTTAAATAGCAGAAAATAAAATAAAATAAAATAATAATAATAAAATGCACCAAAAATCAGGATACGTAACTGTGCACGTATACCGAGGATGGGGTGTTATAGATTTATTTGAGGATTTAGCGGAGAAAACCCTGCAATGGGAGCCAGCCTCGAAAAAACCTAGGAATTCACAATCTATAACTTCAAGAGGAAGGCTCCTATCTCTAGAATCATCCATAGCTGCCGAGGCCAAGATTGCTACCCTAATGAGAAGGATAGAGGCTTTGGAAACAAAAGAGCCTGCCAGTGTCAACCAGATCAACCCACTACCAATTCACAATCCGGGTTGTTCATATTGTCAGGCACCGAACCATGTCTTTAAAGAATGCCCCGTTTTCCATGCCCAGCAAGTGCCACCGGAACACATGAACGCGGCTTACTCACGGCCGCCTCACAACCCCTACTCACAGACCTATAATCCTGGCTGGAGGAATCACCCAAATTTCTCCTGGGCCCCAAACAATCCTCCCAGGCCTAATTTTTCCAACAACTTTCACCATCCCACTCCTCCACCACCTTTTCCCAGTCAAGCCCCATCTTCCTCCTCCCAAAGCTCTCCAATGGAAAAGAAAATCAGTAAATTGGAGGAGAGCATAGAGGCTTTCATTAAGTCCCAAGCCGCTTTCATGCAGAATCAGGGACAAACTTTGAACAATCATTCACAGGCCATATCAAGGTTGGAAATGCAGATGAGCCAGTTAGCTAGCTCCCTAAGTGAAAGACCTAAGGGTACTTTGCCTAGTCAGCCGCTAGTTAACCCAAAAACCTCCAACTAAGCATATGAAATTCAGGATCCATCGATTAACCAGTGTAATGCTATTCACACATTGCGATCTGGAAAGAAGGTAGACAACCAGGTCTACCAACAGAAAAGTCCAGTCCATCCCGATCCCACTCCTGCCTCCACCTCTGCTAGTTCCTCCCAATCCACTTCACAAACATCTGACGAGGACAAAGCTGCTGAACAAGTTCATAAGCCTGTAGCACCCTTTCCCAATAGGCTTAAGAACAACAATAAAAATATGCACATGGAGAAAATGTTAGAGATGTTCAACCAGGTCAAATTGAATATGCCACTTCTTGACGCTATTCAACAAGTCCCGGCTTATGCCAAATGATTGATATTTTCCCTACACACAAAAATACAGAATTTTAGATTTAAAACAAGATGTGCAAGGTACTCAATTCTAATCCGCTGTAGCAATGGCTATGCGGGTCGTGATCCTCAGGGAGGGACTAGCGATGGAAGCTTGTGAAGCAAGTTATCTCTTTTTTATTTATTTTATTATTTACAATGGTATTTACAATGAGTTGGGAAAGAAATTGGAAAGATGTGGAAGATGTGGTGATCTATACTAAAGAAATAAAAGAAAGAAAATTAAACACATACCTACCTCTTCTGCCCTGCTTACTTTGCTCTGTTGCAACGACTTACCTTGTCTTGGAAGGCATTCAAGTATGGCGTATAGGATCTTCCACCTTCGCGATCTACACTACGAAAAGAAAAGACAAACAAAAGAGAAGGCTTGTTCATCTCCATAGGCCATCAAGGGCACTTCTTCGGCTAGGCAGTCTCGAAGTAATCAGATCTCACGGTTCACAAAAACATCAGAGAGAAACAATAAAAGAAAACAAGAACAGAGAATACAAGAATAAAATAAAAAGAACAAAAACAAACCTTGAGTCGATTCAATTAACAATGGAGGAAAAGTAAGACTTACACCGATGTCACCTCAGTACAAGCATGAACTCCTTCCTCCATGAAAGCATCCTCTCATCTCAGTTACAAAAATTACAAAAGAAAACGAAAATAAAACCTAACCTAAATTACAAGTTAGCCTAAAAACCCTAGATTTTTGCTCTGTAGTTCGTTGGACGCCCTTCTCTGTTGCTCTGCAGGGGTATTTATAGGTGCAGAAGGAAGTAGAGTCCCAGAACGACTCCTCAAAAAAAGCTGTTGCCCAGTCTCATCCAGACTGCCGCGGAAACGCGGTTTGGGCCGCGTTTCCGCGGCCAAGTAGAGGCGGCTGGCCACGCGCTTTGGCATGTGGCCTCCCCTGGTCCGTCCATCTGGGTGTAGTCTTCTGGAAGTTGCATCCCAACTCTTCATCTTGGGATTTCGAGATAACTTGGGAAGCAAGTTACCCTAGATCTCAAATCGTCCCATATCTTTTAAACAAATTTCATCTCTTGCACTCTTTTTATCCTCATCCTGCAAGCATTTAGGATTTAGTAGAAGTCCATCCCTTTACTCTTCTTTTAATATTTGCAATTCTTGCAATTGGTAATTGCAACTTTGATATTTGATAATTGCAATTTTTCACTTGGGCTTAGACATGGGCTTTTGGGCTTCTTTTAAGGCTTTATTCTTTTATTTTTATTTCTCAAGGCTTGCACACAATAAATAATAAAATATTAGTAAATGTGCAGAATTATAGGAATAAATATGAAAATGTGATGGTAAATGTAATGATAAAAATGCACTTTTCACTACCAATCACACCCCCACACTTATCTTTATGCTCGTCCTCGAGTAAAAATCAAAAAGAAAAAGAAAAACTAATCTAGCTAACTCACTTTCGTAGGAATCACGATTGCACTTAGTATGTGCAACAAGCCGTTAAACCCCTAGGTTACCCTAGAGGACGAGTGTTGTCTCGTGAGGGTTTCAGCGGATTACACCCACAAAATCCATAAAAAGGAAAATATTTGAAATATATTTGAAGAGACTAAGTAGTCTATAAGTTTTTAGGATTATCATTTTATTCATTCTTTAAACTTAGTCTTTATAAAGTGAATTGTTATTCATTTTAGGTAAGGATCAAAATTGAATTTTTGTATAGTCTTTTTCGTTACCAAAAATCATGTGCATCCTTATGAATTTTTACTAGAAATTTCTTAACTTGGACTCTTATGCCTCTTTATTATTATTATTATATATATATTAAATATGTATAACTCATCTAATTTTCTTTCGTGTATGCATGAAGGCTTCTTGAGGCACTCATACCTAACTAATTGATTATTAGATGTGTTACTACACATATAATATTTCTTAGTCTTCTTAGGCTTTCTAATCCACCCATGTAGCGAACTTAAAGTCGATGGCTCCCAAACCGGTAGGCTTTAGGGCACCAGGTGAGAAAACACCCCGCGGACTCAAATTCGAGTGAACTAGGCCACAAAACTAAGGACTTTATTTATAAACTCACCTTTGGGCGTGAATACTTATGCTTCTTGAGGCACATGTATCCAGCTTAATTGGTGATTTTTTTAATTTTTTTTTATGAGGCACAAGGGTCTTTGTCTTAGAATCCTAGATATGCATTAGGTATGCACATTTCATTAAGGTAAAAATTAAGACTAACTACTTATTCAATTTCTCCTCCTATACCTAAAAATTCAACAATTTATTTATTTTGACCAAGTTTTTAGAAATCCTAATCATGATTTTCCTAATTCTTAAAACTAACTTAGATTTCTTTCAAAAGATAAGTAAAAATATTGTCCTTTTTATAAGTTTTTTTTGTATTTTTATTTATTTTTTTATTAGCAAATTTTTGTTAGTTTCTATCTATGTTAGTATGTTAGTAAAGCCTACCCCCACACTTATCTCATGCATTGTCCTCAATGTATGAATGAATGCATATATGCATGAAAAAGAAGAAAGGGAAGGCAGATGTTACCTCAAGGTGGTGGTTCCGGTGGTGGTCTAATTGGGCCAAGCGTTGCTACCCAATCAAGATAATGTAGTATTTGGAGGAACCTACCAGAAATTTCTCTTGTATAACCCACTAAAATGTATGTATGATTATTTTTAAACAATTCCACCCCATCAAATTTCCATATTTCATAATTATTTTCAGAGTCAATTGTGTCAACCGTCTTGTCCCAAAATGGAGTGTGAAAAGATGGAATGATTGACTTGGACGTCAAAAGTACGAGAACTAATACCGACTCAGGAAAGAAACTTAAATCAAGTAAGGGTTCAGGAGTCGGGCTAGGTTCAGGAAGTGGGTCCAAATCAATAAGCTGAAACTCAAGTCCACAATCAGTTTCCCACAATGGAATGTGACTCAATGTTGGTGATTCAAGTTCAGGAATGATAGGTGTGGGAATCAAAACTGACTCTAAAAGATTACCTAAGTCGGGTAACAAAACAGGAGTCAATAATGATTCAAGAATTTGAACTTGCTCACAGATTTGAGAATCTAGGTCACATATCTCATTGAGCTCAATATCATAAAAATGAGAACTTGCCAATTTATCCATGGGACTTTCAAAATTATAAAATTGGTTAAGTTCAATATGATCATCAAAAATGGGTGATTCAATTTCATGATGAATGGGCACAGGATCCAATGTTGACTCGGGAAAAGTAAAATCAGGTGGAGACATCGGAGTCATTATTGAATCAGGAAGTAAAATTGAATCATCAAGTTGGGGATCATGATCATATTCATGCTCAAGTTCTATTTCAGGAAAGGAATAACTTGCCAAACTATCAAAAATTAGAGTTTCGGCAAGTTCAAATGATGGTACTGAATTAGAATCTTGTTGTCCAAAGCAACTTGACTCTTCGGCTCTAAGAGACTAGTCAGCGATATCAGAATTGGCCGAACGATGAGAACGTAAAGATTGAACCATCATATCTATTTCATGATCCCGAGCTAATCTAGCCTGAGTCATGACTTCAAGCATCTTTTCATAGTCGATTGGTGCGTCATTTTGTGATTGGACTTGAAAAGAGGAAGTGTTGTTGGGACAATCGTGATGAAATTGTGAGTCGGTCAGATTCTGTGATTGTTGCTTGGACTCACGCATCATCATGTCGAAGATTGATGGTAATTGTTGCTTGGACTCATGCATACTCATCATTTCCAAGATAGATGGTTTTCTATTCTGAATGGGTGGATCTGAGTATGAATCTTGGGAATATTGTGGACAAGGTGGATACGGAGGACAATTGGTTGAACATTGGACTCAGGGGAAGCGAAACCCCATGAACTCTGTGAAGAGTTGAAAGTGATATGAAAATTATGGTCATAAGATGGGGGACATGGGTTATATTCATTCGGATAAGACCATTTCGGCACACTAGGTTGGTCAAAATTATGATATGCTGGGTTGGTAATATCCGAAAAAGAGGTTGGTGTGTAATATGGATTAAAATTAGAAAAATTATTATTATATGCCATATCACACAAACACAAACAAAAGAAAAAGGAAACAAACAAATAAGCAAACAAAAAAGAAAAAAATTCTAACCTAAGTTAGGGTAGACCTATGACCTAGACGACTCCTAACTGGTTAGACTGTCCACGGGAGGTAGGGTGCAGACTTTGACCACAAGTTAATCAGCCAGGTCAGGGCAAGATTGGTGGGAGGTTTTCAGTCAAAGACGTTCCTTAATTAAATAACCACCAATCTTCGGGCTTTCGGCCCTCAATCCCCTTCCTAGATACTGATTTGGCAGGAGTCAAATTCCAACACTGTTCCCCTTAGGATAATCTCCTAATTGAGTCCGAGATGTCCCTAGGGCCAACGTCTACTTATTTTTAGTTAGGCTTGGGTTAGTGAGTGAGGAGATTGTTTGTGGGCCAAGGAAGGGTGATGAAATCCTCACCTTATCTTATTTATAAGACAAGCCCTTAAATCAATTTGGTGCACGTGTAAAGCAGTAGACAAATATTCACTCAAAGCAGAATCAGCCAAGGGTGCTTCCTAGTCTATATGCAATGCGAACGTACCTTGTCTCCAGCACTCTTCAACAAAAATTAAAAAAATTAGATAGACACGTGCCTAAGATGCAAGAGTCTAATTTTTTTTATTTTTCAACAAATGGGTTACTGTTAATTAATTAGCAGTGTACAGGTTTATCACAGAACAAAATCTAACAGAGCAGCAAACAAATATTTCAATTCACAGCAACCTGCAGAAACCTTAGTGAGTAGTTCACTACTAAGGCCGCGGAAACGCGGCTTTTGCCGCGTTTACGCGGCACTGTAGTAGGCTCTGCTGCTCTGCCTTCGAGGGCAGAGGCACAGAGTTGCTATATATCCTTGCTGCTGTAATTTTTCCTGTTCTCCAAACCTGCAAACAAAAAGAATAAAAGAATTAGTTAATTTTTTTTTATTTTTTAAGAGAATACTTACCGTCCCTCCCCGGCAACGGCGCCAAAATTTTGATTGATATTTTCCCTACACACAAAAATACAGAATTTTAGATTTAAAACAAGATGTGCAAGGTACTCAATTCTAATCCGCTGTAGCAATGGCTATGCGGGTCGTGATCCTCAGGGAGGGACTAGCGATGGAAGCTTGTGAAGCAAGTTATCTCTTTTTATTTATTTTATTATTTACAATTGTATTTACAATGAGTTGGGAAAGAAATTGGAAAGATGTGGAAGATGTGGTGATCTATACTAAAGAAATAAAAGAAAGAAAATTAAACACATACCTACCTCTTCTGCCCTACTTACCTTTGCTCTGTTGTAACGACTTACCTTGTCTTGGAAGGCATTCAAGTATGGCGTATAGGATCTTCCACCTTCGCGATCTACACTACGAAAAGAAAAGACAAACTAAAGAGAAGGCTTGTTCATCTCCACAGGCCATCAAGGGCACTTCTTCGGCTAGGCAGTCTCGAAGCAATCAAATCTCATGGTTCACAAAAACATCAGAGAGAAATAATAAAAGAAAACAAGAACAGAGAATACAAGAATAAAATAAAAAGAACAAAAACAAACCTTGAGTCGATTCAATTAACAATGGAGGAAAAGTAAGACTTACACCGATGTCACCTCAGTACAAGCATGAACTCCTTCCTCCATGAAAGCATCCTCTCATCTCAGTTACAAAAATTATAAAAGAAAACGAAAATAAAACCTAACCTAAATTACAAGTTAGCCTAAAAACCCTAGATTTTTGCTCTGTAGTTCGCTGGACGCCCTTCTCTGTTGCTCTGCAGGGGTATTTATAGGTGCAGAAGGAAGTAGAGTCCCAGAACAACTCCTCGAAAAAAGTTGTTGCCCAGTCTCATCCAGACTGTCGCGGAAACGCGGCTTGGGCCGCGTTTTCGCGGCCAAGTAGTAGCGGCTGGCCACGCGCTTTGGCGCGTGGCCTCCCCTGGTCTGTCCATCTGGGTGTAGTCTTCTGGAAGTTGCATCCCGACTCTTCATCTTGGGATTTCGAGATAACTTGGGAAGCAAGTTACCCTAGATCTCAAATCTCCCCATATCTTTTAAATAAATTTCATATCTTGCACTCTTTTTATCCTCATCCTGCAAGCATTTAGGATTTAGTAGAAGTCCATACCTTTACTCTTCTTTTAATATTTGCAATTCTTGCAATTGGTAATTGCAACTTTGATATTTGATAATTGCAATTTTTCACTTGGGCTTGGACATGGGCTTTTGGGCTTCTTTTAAGGCTTTATTCTTTTATTTTTATTTCTCAAGGCCTGCACACAATAAATAATAAAATATTAGTAAATGTGCAGAATTATAGGAATAAATATGAAAATGTGATGATAAATGTAATGATAAAAATGCACTTTTCACTACCAATCACCAAATTTCTGAAGGATATGTGTACTAAGAAGAGAAAGACCAATGTGCCCAAGAAAGTGTTCTTGGCCACTAATATAAGCGAAATTCTGTCTGGTCCCATTCCGGGGAAATACAAGGATCCCGGATGTCCCACCATTTCCTGTACCATTGGACAGACCGAAATCAGTAGAGCGCTTCTTGACCTGGGAGCAAGTATCAACTTGCTACCTCTCTAGTATACCAGCAACTTGGGTTGGGTGAGCTAAGCCCAACTCGAGTCACCATTCAGCTAGCTGACCGATCTGTGAAGATCCCAAAGGGGGAAATCACAGACGTCCTCATCCGGGTCGGGGATTTCATTTATCCCGTTGACTTCATTGTGCTTGAGACCCAACCTGTGTCTAATCTTAGGTCTCAGACTCCCGTCATCTTAGGGCGCCCATTCCTTGCTACAGCCAATGCCATAATTAACTGTAGGAACGGGTCCATGCGATTAACTTTTGGAGACATGACGAAGGAAGTCAATGTCTTCAATCTTGAAAGACAACCTAGGGATGTCAATGATCAGACGTTTGAGGTCAATTCTATTGAAAACCTGACCAGTGAGCATGAGGAATGTATGGAGATAGAAACTGAGGCAGAGTTTAATCTGGAGGCTGAGGATTTCAATTTAGACCAGATAGTAGATTCAGTAGTGGATTGGGCATCAAGCCCCAGTGTACCCTATCCTAGGATTGAAAGCCCAGAGATTGCCTCCAATGAAGCAACACCTTCCCTAGAGCTAAAAGCCCTGCCTGAACACCTCAAGTACGCCTACCTGGGCGGAAAGGACACCTTGCCAGTCATCATAGCATCCCACCTGACTGAGCAACAAGAGGATAGCTTAATGTCTATTCTGGAAAGACAGAGGGAAGCCATTGGATGGACAATGAAGGACATCAAGGGAATAAGTCCAGCCATAGTGCAACATAGAATCCATTTAGTCGATGAAGCAACCCCTAGGAGGGACCCACAATGCAGGCTTAACCCTCTCATGCAAGAGGCAGTGAAGGCTGAAATTCTAAAACTATTAGATAATGGGATCATTTATCCCATTTCTGATAGCCAATGGGTTAGCCCTGTTCATGCGGTCCCAAAGAAGGCTGGCTTTATGGTAGTAGAAAATGAGGAAAAAGAGTTGGTACAAACAAGACTGCTTACCAAGGTTCGTGTTTGTATCGACTACAGGAAGTTGAATGCTGCTATCCGTAAAGACCACTTCCTGCTACCCTTCATCGACCAAATGCTTGAGCATTTGGCTGGACATGAGTACTACTGCTTTCTAGATGGGTACTCGGGATACAATCAAATCTCCATTGCTGCAGAAGACCAGGAAAAGATGACGTTCACCTGCCCGTTCGGAACCTTTGCTTATTGGCGCATGGCTTTTGAATTGTGCAATGCTCCTACAATGTTCCAATGGTGCATGCTTAGTTGTTCACTAACATGGTGGAACGTTTTCTTGAGATTTTCATGGATGACTTCTCCATCTAAGGAGATTCATTTGATCAATGTCTTTATCACTTAGAGTTAGTGTAATACCCCGTTCCCGGAATACGTACTTAGTTGCGTGTTCAGTTTTTCGATCGTATTTTTCGGTTTACTTCCTGTATTTGACCGATTTCAGTTTTAAAAGTCATTTTCCAATATTATATATTTTCTATGATTTTCTGGAATTTTCCTGAATTTAATTAAATATTTTCAAAACCGGTGTCGACTAGTACCGCTGATCGATTCTCGGATTTTTAATTCACAAATAGTTAGAAATTTCTAGAAGGTCCTTTAGACTTTATTTCTTAGAATCATATTTTCTATCTAAATACTTTTTCTGAGAATTTTATGAATTTATGAAAGTTCCAACGGAGTCGGTAGATAACTGATTCCGGGATTTTTAGTTTTAAAACTATAAATTATTTCTTCCAACGAATCTCACCATGAGCCTTAAAATGTTATTCTTGATTTTTAGTAAAATTTTCGGGTCGTTCCGAGATACTTGAATTTCGGACGGTTCCGGTATTTTCCAAAAATTCCATTTTCCAATTTTCCAATAATTCCAATTTTCCACATAATCCCACTCACTTTCACCTAATCCTTTTTAAATCCCACTCATTCTCTCTCCCCCCCATGGCCGGCCAAGTGGCCAAGTGAGGGACACCTCACCCTCCCCATATTTGCACAAAACCCCCTCTCAATTACACTATTTGCAACTCCTTTACAAAATCTAACACCTATATAAACAATCTCTTTACATTCTTTTCCTTTTTCTTCATTTCACCTAAGTGTTAGCCCTCACCAAGAGATCTCTCCTCCTTCTCAACCTCAACCCTAGCTCCAAGAACCACCTCAAGGACTCCATCTCCACCTCAAGCAACCACCTTGGACCTTGGATCATAGCCTTCTTCGCCACCGAAGATCACCTTGGCGCCATTCGTCGTCAACGACTCTTTCGACCGCATAAAACGCCGATTGATCACTCCTAGTGAGTATTCTTACTCACCAAGACATGTGAATTCCCTAGTATACTTGTATTCCACATCTGGTTCACTTGTGCCTTCAAAATCACACATTTGACCTTCAAATTAGACCTGCAAATTCTATTCTGTACGCTACTTACAGACCCAGATTAGTCGACTTGACCTAGGCATTAGTCGACTAACCCTTCTAGTTGAACCTTAACCTGTTTCTGAAACACAGTTTTAGTCGACTTACCCTGATCATTAGTCGACTAACCCTTTCTGGAAATGAACCTCAACTCTCTGGAAATCACTGTTAGTCGACTACACATTCCTCCCTAGTCGACTAACCTTACTTGAACCAGAAACCCAACTCTCGGCCCTAGTCGACTTATCCTATTTATTAGTCGACTATAGACTACTAGTCGACTAACCCTTCTCACCTTAGTCGACTCCTGAAACAAACTTAACTCTCTGTATCCCAGTTCTAGTCGACTTAGCTTGACTGTTAGTCGACTTGCGTGTCTGTTAGTCGACTACCCTTTTTACCTAGTCGACTAACTTTCCCTGAAACAGAATATCAACTCTCTGGAACCCAGTTTTAGTCGACTAATCCAGACTGTTAGTCGACTTAAGACCCCTACCAGTCGACTACACCTTCCACCTAGTTGACTAATTTAAGCTGTTTATTATAGTTGATTTCTTTTCTAAATTTGGATCTTACCCTGATACATGTGTATTATATTATGCTTGTTCATGCTTCATGACTGTTACTACTTGACCTATTACTGGATGATGTTATCTCTTGTAACTTCATGACTTGTTATTACATATTCTCGTTTCATGACATGTTAAATAGTGAATATCACCACTTATCATGCCATCTCTTGAACCAAGCATGATGCATTCAACTTTTGTATAAAATGGACCAACTTGTATTGGGTCAGGGGGAAACATGCGGATATCGACATGTGTTCGTGTTTACAGTGGCATTAGGTATATTGTACAATTATGTTCCGGTCTAACCTGAGGGCCTCCAGGAGACCGAGGGGAGTGCTTGCTCCCTTTTCCTGAGTACTATCATGATAAGGGCATACATAAGTCCCTCCTGAATAGCCTAGCGGCTGGCTTCCGTCACCAAGCAACGGAACAATCCTGGACCGTTATCCCGGGCATGTACGGGGTCCACTGTAAACATAGTTCGTCGATACCCCCGCTGTTTCCAATAACAACCTTGTATTACTAGGATATGGATCTATGTGCGCTTGGACGCTGGGTCACATAGCTAGATATCACAGTAAGACGAGTAATAATAATAATAGACTTTAACTATGTATCCATTTCATCCTGATTATAGTTCTTTATGCTTTCATCACTTGTTGGTTTATATTCATTATGCTGTTCCGTCCTTATTATTCATATCTCTTAGCCACTTGGCTATAACCTGTTCATTTTCGGGAGGTCCTGACTCCCTTGGATTTGTATGTTCAGGTTCCGAAGCTTGGATCGAAGTGGAGCCATCCACAGAAGATCGAGCTTTCTTTAGCGGGCAGGCTGATTAGCTCCAGTCCTTGCGCCAGATCTTTCTTTTTGACTCACGGGATCTTCATCCTACTCGTGAGCATTTTGTGTTTATGTTGTATCTTTTGCTTTTGGACTTAGTTGTGATAAAAGATACATGTAATGTGTAATATTTTATCATATCTTGTGATGACTTGTACTTGTACTTTTATGTTGGCATATGTATGGAAATCACGCTTTGTCGTGCACTCTGATCCTTGTTGTACTTTTATGCTTAGCGTGTATACGTGGGGGCACCTTTTGACCTGCGTATACACGTCGCAGTGACGTCCCCGTATCTGTGGAATCGGGGCGTTACAGGTTGGTATCAGAGCCTAGGCTCTCACACCTATAGTACAATTAAGCAGCAAATTACTGTAATTTGCTTTTGCCAACTACAATGTACAAAGTTATCTAGTCCTTCTTGATCCCTTCTTGATTCCTTCCCTTGTGTCCTAAACTCCTTCCATTTTTCCAATTCCAGTTGTCTTATCCCAATTCGGTATGGAGAGAAGGTCGGGTCGTAACAACTCTGGACAAGCATCAAATGGACCCACTGGAGAGAATGTGGATATTCTGAGGGTCATTCAGACGATGATGGAGAACCAGCAGCAGCAGACGGAACTCCTCTGGCAAGAATTGGCAGCTCCAAAGGAACAGAGGCCAGGAAATGTTTCAGACTTCAGGCGGCTGCAACCGGCCATATTCACGGGTGAAGAGAAACCCCTGGATGCCGAGCAATGGCTGACGGATACATCAGATCTGCTGAATGCAGCCAGAGTACCAAAGGAGAACCAAGTTGAGGTCGCCAAGATTCAGTTAAAAGATATAGCCAGAACTTGGTGGCTAGCTGAGGAGGCCAGATTGGAGAAGCCTGTCACCTGGGACACATTCTCCAAGAGTTTCTACAACAGATTCTTCCCCGCCACTGCTCAGAAGGACATGGAAGAGCAGTTCATCAGACTTTAGCAAGGGAATAGATCCGTGGATGAGTATGCCGCGGAATTTCTCAGGCTTAGCCGCTTTGCTCCGTACATGGTAACTGATGAGGAGAAGCGGGCTAGCAGATTTCAGCAGGGCTTGCAGATGGATATTCAGGTCTTCTTGATGCCCCAGCAGCTGAAGACTTATTCTGAAGTTCTCACCATAGCTCGAGAGGTGGAGCGTGGGCTAGAGAAGAAGCAAGAGAGCCAGATGAGGAACCAGGCCATGAAGAGGCCATTTCCACCTATGGGGAGAGGAGGCCCTTACAGAGCAGCGAAGGTTCAGGCTATGAGGCAACCATTCAGACCGGCTCCTTACCAGACGGCCCAACCATTATCCTTCTGCAGTTATTGCCAGAAGCCAGGCCACATTCGACAGAATTGCCGTAGGGCAAATGGATTATGCTTGGTGTGTGGTTCCCGGGACCATTCTATAGAAACCTGTCCACACAAGAGAATGGGGGTAGCCGGCCAAGCTTTGCCAGCACTGCAGGGACCGAATGGACAGAGGGCACTTTCAGGGCCACCGGGGCAGAGGAATCAGGGGCCGATGATCAGGAGAGTTCCTCCCCCTCCTCCACAGCAAGCTATTCGCCCAGTCCAGGGAGGAGCTAGGACCGCAGCAGGGCGTGGAAGGGGGCAAGCCTTCAATTTGACAGAAGTAGAGGCTGAGACTTCTGAGGAGGTGATAACAGGTAATATCAGGGTGCATTCTAAACCTGTTTTAGCCCTCTTCGATTCAGGTGCTTCACATTGTTTTATCTCAGATCATTTTGTGGCATTGCATTCTATACCTGTTAAAGTGTTAGACCACAAATGGGAGATTAGTACTGGGAATGGAGTAGTCATGTCTTCTAGAGTTTGTGCTGACTGTCCAGTAGAACTTTGTGATAAGACCTTGGCCATAGATATGCTCGTGCTAGACACCAAAGGGTACGACGTAATCTTAGGCATGACCTGGCTCAGTCAGTACTATGCAGTTATTGACTGTAGGGAGAAGAAGATTATTTTCAGGGTCCCTCGTCAACCGGAATTCCAATTCAGTGGAGAAGTGAAGTCTACTAAGAGGAAGACTCGGTTGACTACTTCGGAGGTTCAGAAGGGAGTACCGGTGTGGGATGAATTTCCAGGAGTCTTTGCTGAGATCTCAGGACTGCCACCTGAAAGGATGATTGAGTTCTCTATTGAGACTGTGCCTGGAGTGGCTCCTATATCCAAGGCTCCGTACAGGATGGCACCTTCGGAGTTAGAGATTCTGAAGAAGCAACTGCAGGAGTACTCTGATAAGGGATTAATTCGACCAAGTACTTCACCATGGGGAGCTCCAGTACTATTGGCGAATAAGAAGGATGGTGGTAAGAGACTTTATATTGATTATAGAGAATTGAACAAGGTTACCATCAAGAACAAGTATCCCTTACCAAGGATTGATGACTTGTTTGATCAGCTTCATGGAGCCCGGGTATTCTCTAAATTGGATTTGCAGTCGGGTTACCATCAGCTAAGGATGAAGAAAGAGGATATTCTGAAGACGGCATTCAGGACCCGTTATGGCCACTATGAATTTCTAGTTATGCCTTTCGGAGTCACCAATGCCCCTGCAGTTTTCATGGACTTGATGAACAGAGTGTTCTCGCCCTACTTGGATCAGTTCGTTGTCGTTTTCATAGATGACATCTTGATCTATTCCAGGAACAACAGGGAGCATGCAGAACACTTGAGGATTGTATTGCAGACTCTCCAGCAGGAGCAGCTTCATGTGAAGAGGAGCAAGTGTGACTTTTGGTTGGACAGTATAGCCTTCCTTGGACACATAGTTTCAGTAGAAGGGATTTCAGTTGATCCTAGCAAAGTCCAGGAAGTGAAGGACTGGCCAATTCCAAAGACGGTGACTGAGATTAAGAGTTTTCTTGGACTAGCCGGATATTACAGACGCTTTGTCCAAGACTTCTCTAGGATTGCAGCCCCGTTGACCAAGCTCACCAGGAAAGGAGAAAGGTACATATGGACAGAGGAATGTACTGCCGCTTTTGAGCAATTGAAGCAGAAGCTCATTTCAGCTCCAATCTTGAGGACTCCCTCAGGTAGAGGGGGGATGGTCATTTTCAGTGATGCATCCGGAAAAGGCCTGGGATGTGTACTTATGCAACATGATCATGTTATAGCTTATGCATCCAGGCAACTGAAGCCTCATGAGCGGAACTACCCGACTCATGACTTGGAGCTAGCAGCTGTTATATTTGCTTTGAAGATCTGGAGGCATTATCTTCTGGGAGATAAAGTGTTGATATATACGGATCACAAGAGCCTCAAGTATATTTTCTCACAGAAGGAGTTGAACATGAGACAGAGGCGGTGGCTGGAGCTTATGGCGGACTATGATATTGACTTGCAATATCATCCAGGCAAGGTCAATACAGTCCCAGATGCACTGAGCAGGAAGCCAGAGTATAGAGTGCTTGTCCAACTTACTCAGCAGAAGGAGTTGATTCAAGACATCATCAGATTGGACTTAATGTTGGTGCCAGGAGTTGATAAGGCAGGACAGTTCATGACTTTGCAGATTCAGTCAGCATTGATAGATGAGATCAAGGAAGCTCAGAAGGAAGACCCCAGATTGCAGCAATTCCGAGCTCAGGTAGAGGCTGGATTGAGGACTGATATCAGTATTCATCCGGATGGTGCCTTATACCTTGGTAGCAGGATTTGTGTTCCCCAAGGAGAAGTTCGGCAGAAGATTTTGGCAGAAGCTCACAGTTCAGTATATTCCATACACCCAGGGGGAAACAAGATGTATCAGGATTTGAAGAAGCAGTTTTGGTGGAATGCTATGAAGAGGGAGATAGCCCAGTTTGTTGCCAAGTGCTTGGTTTGTCAGCAGATAAAGATAGAGCATCAGAGATCAGCTGGACTTCTGCAACCTTTACCGATTCCTGAGTGGAAGTGGGAGCACATCACCATGGATTTTGTCACGGCATTGCCTCGCAGTCCTAAGGGTAATAATGCTGTGTGGGTAATCATTGATCGCCTCACCAAATCAGCTCACTTCATACCATTCAGGGTAGGTCAGTCAACAGAGGTTCTGGCGGACAAGTACATGAAGGAGATAGTTCGTCTGCATGGAGTTTCAGTTAGTATTGTATCAGACAGAGACACCAGATTCAGATCTCATTTCTGGGAAAGTCTCCAAGAGAGTCTGGGAACTCGTCTGAAGTTCAGTACTTCATATCATCCTCAGACCGACGGACAATCAGAGAGGACTATCCAGATTCTTGAAGACATGTTGCGGGCCTGCATGATTGAATTCCAGGGATCATGGGAAGACCATCTTCACTTGGCTGAATTTTCTTATAATAACAGCTATCAGGCAAGTATCAAGATGGCACCTTTTGAAGCATTGTATGGAAGGAAGTGTAGGTCACCGATTTGTTGGGATGAAGTCGGTGAGAGGAGACTTTTGGGACCCGAGATCCTGATTCAGACAACAGAGAAAGTCAGGATTATCAGAGATCACCTCAGGGCAGCGCAGAGTCGGCAGAAGAGTTGGGCAGACACACTGAGAAGGCCATTGGAATTCCAGGCAGGAGATCATGTGTTTTTGAAGATATCACCTACCAAGGGAGTAATCCGGTTCGGTACTCGTGGAAAGCTTAGTCCGAGATACATCGGCCCATTCGAGATCTTGGACCGAGTGGGAGAGGTGTCTTACAGGTTGGCGTTACCGCCATCTTTGGACGGAGTTCACAATGTATTCCACGTATCTCAGCTGAGGAAGTATGTGAAGGATGATAGTCATATTCTGGATCACTCCGAACTGGAACTACAGCCGGATTTGTCATACCAAGAGCAACCGATGGCCATTTTGGACAGAAGTGTCAAGACATTGAAGAACAAAGCCATACCATTAGTGTTGGTGTCTTGGAACAGACATGCCCCTGGAGAAGCCACATGGGAACGAGAGGATGTTGTCCGTGAGCGTTACCCTCAACTCTTCACTTCTTGATTTGGTAAAACTCCTTCCTTCTATTCCTTTCTACTGTTATCTTTCTCATCATCCTTATCTATCTGTTATCCTTCTTTACTGTTACCTTTCACTTTATGAAATTTCGAGGACGAAATTTTTGTAAGGTGGATGGATTGTAATACCCCGTTCCCGGAATACGTACTTAGTTGCGTGTTCAGTTTTTCGATCGTATTTTTCGGTTTACTTCCTGTATTTGACCGATTTCAGTTTTAAAAGTCATTTTCCAATATTATATATTTTCTATGATTTTCTGGAATTTTCCTGAATTTAATTAAATATTTTCAAAACCGGTGTCGACCAGTACCGCTGATCGATTCTCGGATTTTTAATTCACAAACAGTTAGGAATTTCTAGAAGGTCCTTTAGACTTTATTTCTTAGAATCATATTTTCTATCTAAATACTTTTTCTGGGAATTTTATGAATTTATGAAAGTTCCAACGGAGTCGGTAGATAACTGATTCCGGGATTTTTAGTTTTAAAACTATAAATTATTTCTTCCAACGAATCTCACCATGAGCCTTAAAATGTTATTCTTGATTTTTAGTAAAATTTTCGGGTCGTTCTGAGATACTTGAATTTCGGACGGTTCCGGTATTTTCCAAAAATTCCATTTTCCAATTTTCCAATAATTCCAATTTTCCACATAATCCCACTCACTTTCACCTAATCCTTTTTAAATCCCACTCATTCTCTCTCTCCCCCATGGCCGGCCAAGTGGCCAAGTGAGGGACACCTCACCCTCCCCATATTTGCACAAAACCCCCTCTCAATTACACTATTTGCAACTCCTTTACAAAATCTAACACCTATATAAACAATCTCTTTACATTCTTTTCCTTTTTCTTCATTTCACCTAAGTGTTAGCCCTCACCAAGAGATCTCTCCTCCTTCTCAACCTCAACCCTAGCTCCAAGAACCACCTCAAGGACTCCATCTCCACCTCAAGCAACCACCTTGGACCTTGGATCATAGCCTTCTTCGCCACCGAAGATCACCTTGGCGCCATTCGTCGTCAACGACTCTTTCGACCGCATAAAACGCCGATTGATCACTCCTAGTGAGTATTCTTACTCACCAAGACATGTGAATTCCCTAGTATACTTGTATTCCACATCTGGTTCACTTGTGCCTTCAAAATCACACATTTGACCTTCAAATTCGACCTGCAAATTCTGTTCTGTACGCTACTTACAGACCCAGATTAGTCGACTTGACCTAGGCATTAGTCGACTAACCCTTCTAGTTGAACCTTAACCTGTTTCTGAAACACAGTTTTAGTCGACTTACCCTGATCATTAGTCGACTAACCCTTTCTGGAAATGAACCTCAACTCTCTGGAAATCACTGTTAGTCGACTACACATTCCTCCCTAGTCGACTAACCTTACTTGAACCAGAAACCCAACTCTCGGCCCTAGTCGACTTATCCTATTTATTAGTCGACTATAGACTACTAGTCGACTAACCCTTCTCACCTTAGTCGACTCCTGAAACAAACTTAACTCTCTGTATCCCAGTTCTAGTCGACTTAGCTTGACTGTTAGTCGACTTGCGTGTCTGTTAGTCGACTACCCTTTTTACCTAGTCGACTAACTTTCCCTGAAACAGAATATCAACTCTCTGGAACCCAGTTTTAGTCGACTAATCCAGACTGTTAGTCGACTTAAGACCCCTACCAGTCGACTACACCTTCCACCTAGTCGACTAATTTAAGCTGTTTATTATAGTTGATTTCTTTTCTAAATTTGGATCTTACCCTGATACATGTGTATTATATTATGCTTGTTCATGCTTCATGACTGTTACTACTTGACCTATTACTGGATGATGTTATCTCTTGTAACTTCATGACTTGTTATTACATATTCTCGTTTCATGACATGTTAAATAGTGAATATCACCACTTATCATGCCATCTCTTGAACCAAGCATGATGCATTCAACTTTTGTATAAAATGGACCAACTTGCATTGGGTCAGGGGGAAACATGCGGATATCGACATGTGTTCGTGTTTACAGTGGCATTAGGTATATTGTACAATTATGTTCTGGTCTAACCTGAGGGCCTCCAGGAGACCGAGGGGAGTGCTTGCTCCCTTTTCCTGAGTACTATCATGATAAGGGCATACATAAGTCCCTCCTGAATAGCCTAGCGGCTGGCTTCCGTCACCAAGTAACGGAACAATCCTGGACCGTTATCCCGGGCATGTACGGGGTCCACTGTAAACATAGTTCGTCGATACCCCCGCTGTTTCCAATAACAACCTTGTATTACTAGGATATGGATCTATGTGCGCTGGGACGCTGGGTCACATAGCTAGATATCACAGTAAGACGAGTAATAATAATAATAGACTTTAACTATGTATCCATTTCATCCTGATTATAGTTCTTTATGCTTTCATCACTTGTTGGTTTATATTCATTATGCTGTTCCGTCCTTATTATTCATATCTCTTAGCCACTTGGCTATAACCTGTTCATTTTCGGGAGGTCCTGACTCCCTTGGATTTGTATGTTCAGGTTCCGAAGCTTGGATCGAAGTGGAGCCATCCACAGAAGATCGAGCTTTCTTTAGCGGGCAGGCTGATTAGCTCCAGTCCTTGCGCCAGATCTTTCTTTTTGACTCATGGGATCTTCATCCTACTCGTGAGCATTTTGTGTTTATGTTGTATCTTTTGCTTTTGGACTTAGTTGTGATAAAAGATACATGTAATGTGTAATATTTTATCATATCTTGTGATGACTTGTACTTGTACTTTTATGTTGGCATATGTATGGAAATCACGCTTTGTCGTGCACTCTGATCCTTGTTGTACTTTTATGCTTAGCGTGTATACGTGGGGGCACCTTTTGACCTGCGTATACACGTCGCAGTGACGTCCCCGTATCTGTGGAATCGGGGCGTTACAGTTAGTGCTACAAAGATGCATTGATAAGAACCTAACTCTAAACTGAGAAAAATGTCACTTTATGGTAAGACAGGGGATTGTCCTGGGCCATGGGATTTCGAGGAGAGGCATAGAAGTGGATAAGGCTAAGGTAGAAGTAATTGCTAAGCTTCCACCACCCAAAAGCATCAAGGATATTAGATCCTTTTTAGTTTGTTCTACCGACAGTTCATTAAGGACTTTAGCAAAATCGCGAGGCCCTTAACCAACCTGCTCGCTAAGGACGTGCCCTTTAATTTCAATGATGAATGTTTCAAGTCATGGGGGAAGCTTAAGCACGAACTGATTTCTGCACCTATCATTTCTGCTCCTAATTGGGCCCAGCCATTTGAAATCATGTGTGATGCATTTGATTCTGCTATTGGCGTTGTTCTAGGACAGCGCATCGATAATAGGCAGCACGTGATCTACTATTCGAGTAGGACCTTGAATGACGCCCAACAGAACTATACAACGACTGAGAAGGAATTCTTGGTCGTTGTCTTTGCGTTAGAAAAATTTCGGCCCTACTTGTTAGGTTCAAAAACGGTGATTTTCACGGATCACTCGGCTCTGAAATACCTCATGACTAAGAAGGAAGCAAAAGCCCGACTGATTCGGTGGATCCTTTTACTTCAAGAATTTGACTTAGAAATTCGGGATAAAAGAGGTATAGAAAATGTGGTCGCTGATCATCTCTCGCGAATTCCGAATGCACCAGCCATCCAAGCTCCGATCAATGAGGATTTCCCTGATGAGCACATCCTAGCCATTCTTAAGGAACCCTAGTATGCTGACATCGTTAATTACCTGGCCACGGGACAATTACCCGCTGACTGGACAAAGCAAGACCAATACCGCTTCTTTGCCCAAGTACGATACTTCTTCTGGGAAGAACCGTATCTTTTTAAGTATTGTCCCGACCAAGTAATTAGACGATGCATACCTGAGGAGGAACAGAGGAGTGTGCTCAGCTTTTGCCATGACCTTGCATGCGGAGGACACTTTGGTCCTCGCAAGACTGCAGAGAAGGTTCTACAAAGTGGGTTCTACTGGCCCACTTTGTTCAAGGATTCATATCATTTTTGCAAGTCATGTGCAAATTATCAGAAAATTGGAAAAATTTCTAGAAGAGACATGATGCCCCTGAACCCGATCCTTGAAGTTGAAATTTTTGATGTTTGGGGTATCGATTTCATGGGGCCATTCCCCAACTCCTTCGGCAACCAATTCATTTTTGTTGCTGTAGATTATGTCTCTAAGTGGGTAGAATCTGTGCCAACCAAGATGAATGACAACAAAGTGGTTGTCAAATTTCTCAAAGAAAACATCTTCTCCCGGTTTGGCACCCCGAGAGCGATAATTAGTGATAATGGATCACATTTCTGCAACAGAGTTTTTGAAGCTCTGATGCCAAAATATTCCATCAATCACAAGTTATCGACCCCGTATCATCCCCAGACAAATGGGCAGGTTGAAGTCACCAACCGACAGATCAAGCTCATTCTGGAAAAGACTTTCGGACAGAACCGAAAGGATTGGTCGGTTAAGCTCAGTGATGTATTATGGGCTTACCGCACCGCATTTAAGACAGTTCTGGGGATGTCTCCTTATAGAATCGTGTTTGGAAAAGCCTGTCATCTGCCAGTAGAGTTAGAACACCGGGCCCTCTGGGCAATTAAGCAACTTAACTTTGATCTGACTAAGGCCGGTGAACTTAGGAAACTGCAGATTTCAGAATTAGAGGAGATACGGAATGAAGCTTACGAGAATGCACGAATCACCAAGAGCAGGACTAAACTTTTTCATGACCAAATCATAACACGGAAAAACTTTGCACCGGGAGATAGGGTTCTGCTGTACAACTCTAGGCTTCATATTTTCGTGGGGAAGCTGAAAACTCATTGGTCAGGACCGTTCATTGTGCGCACTGTTTTCCCATACGGTGTTGTACTTATTGCAGATCCTAAAAACAACACGGAATTTAAAGTGAATGGGCAAAGACTGAAACCCTTCTTGACCACTGAGCCTATGATTCCAGATGATAGTGTGCTGACTCTTTTTGCCCCATCATACACCTAACCACCACAAACAACCAAAAAAAAAAATGTTTATATGCTTACCCCGTGTACATTCTTTTTGACATTTCTTTAGCCTATTCGCACTTGGCCGGCCCGAGTCCACGAAGCCGGTGACATCATTTCTTCCCCCTATTTATTGCATTTGCATTTCCATATGCATTCATTGAGGACAATGCATTAGATAGGTGTGGGGGGAGCTAACACTTTTTCTTTTTCCTTTTATTCTTTATAAAATAAAATAAAAAAAACTCCAGATTGAAAAGAAATTTCATACTCTTTATAAAAGTACCAAAAGATTGTAGGAATTATGGGAACCTTAGTAATAAATCTTTATTTTTGCCTAAGTAAACAAGAAAGAATGGTTTGACTAAAAAGATAGAAGGGATAAGGAAAATAATTCATACCTTTTATTTTAGCCTTAGTAGAATATGCATAATTCACACACACACATGCTTGGAATTTAGAGACACAACTCTGAAAAAAAAAGAAAAAAAAAATAAAGGCTGGATAATTGTGCCTCAAGAAGCATGATCACTCACGCCCAAAAAAAAAACAAAGGCTGGATAATTGTGCTTCAAGAAGCATGATCACTCACGCCCAAAAAAGAAATATATAATATATATAATTAAATCTTGATTTCGTGGCCTACTCCACTTGCATATTTGACCTGAAGGGTGTTTTCCCACCTGGTGCCCTAAGACCATCTGGTTTGGGAGTCATCGGTTTGATATGTGTTACATAAGTGAAGTAGAAAGCCTAATGGAACCAAGAATAATAAGTAAATATTAATAAAATTAAATGATATTCAAGGTTGAGTTGAAAAATCCCAAGCACCTCACACTTACACATATGCATATCTATCTAAAGCAAAATAAAAGAATGAGTTAGAAGTACAAGATCCTTTCTAAATTTAAAGAAAAACCTTAGTTTCTTTTTTTATGAATGCTAAAGTATAAGAGGATTTATGAGGGTTAAACCTAATTCTTAGGTCATTCGGTCATTTTTATTTAGATGATTGAAAGTTCTTTTTCATAAAAAAAAGTCTTTCTAACAACTAATTTCTTCTCTTTACTTATTGGATTTTGTGGGTGCAATCCGCTGAAAACCCTCAGGAGACAACACTCCTCCTCTAGGGAAAACCTAGAGGTTTAAAGGCTTGTTGCACATGCTCAGTGCAACCGCGTCACCTGCGAAAGTGGTATAATAATTTTCTTATTTTTGTTTTGCTCGGGACGAGCAAAAAGATTAGTGTGGGGGTGTGATTAGTCTATAATTTTGCATAATTTTCATCACATTCTCATATTTATTTCAAATAAAATTCTGCTAATAAAATATTGCTTGCTTGATCCTAGGTCCATGGTGTGCAAATGAAGAAGAAGATATAAATCACCATTTATTTGGTGATTAAAAGGCCTAAAAGATAGTCATTGACCTAAGAGGCTGATTCTGTCAAAACCAGAGATGTAAAACTAGAAACCAGAAACTCTAGCCGACAGGGGGACAACTAGGCAGCGCGCAGCAGGCGGCGCTGCGCGCGCCGCCCAATTGCAGCCGGGGAAACGGGGCAAAAGCCGCGTTTTCGCGACCAAATGGCACGCGGCGCGCCGCGTTTTGGGCCAGGGTTTGTCCCCTGGCCCCCCTCTTCCCTGATGCCTATAAAACCCCTCCAGGGTTCTTCAGTTGAAGCAGATCAGAGCTTTAGCAAGTTTTTGTAATTTTGTTTTTAGGTTTGTAGTTGTTGTTGTTCTTCTTCTTCTAGTTTTAGTTGTAGCCATTAGATTGAAAGAGAGAGAGTGTGTAAAGTGTTGTATTTGAAGGGTGACAAGATAATACAAGTACTACTTCTCTTCCTTCTTTCAATTTACTTATGCTTTCATTTGCTTTTAATTCCTTGTTGTCGTGTAACTCTTTTTACTCTTTACTTCTCTCCTTTGTAGTGTAACTTACCTTCTCTCTACTTCTTTTCTTTTTGTTGCTTCTTTCTTACCATGTCTAACTAACTTTTCCATAGCATGGCTAACTAACTACTAACTCACTAATTTCTAACACTTGTTTGATAACCCGCATGAGTCAATAGTGCCAAACAAGCCTTGTGCAAATGAGAGCTATGGCATCTTAAGACGAGGATTCTAACTCTAATTTACCTACAAGTATCTACTTTCTTATACTTCATGCTTAATGAGTTTTGATGATCTATGAGTTGTGTACTTTACTTGTTATTGTAAGTTAGAGACTTTTCCTTTTAACTGTGCCGATACCAATAGTGCACTCGAGTCTTCCCTTATTCTCGCCTTCTATCGGATCTTGATATGGGAATGCCCGAGTTTTTGTCGTGTAAGGCTAAGTTTTAGGATGTACGTTCACTCGATTTCCACGTGAATAGTTCTAATGCACAAGGGTTGTATTTTCCTATGATCCATCGTAAGGCTATCTTCAAAAAGTTAGAAATTAGTGGGAACACTTAGTAGAAAGTTAGCCATGCATTTTTACAACTAAAAAAAAAATCACTTTTACAAACCACCAAAACATTTTCTAACAATTCTTAAAAACAACTTGTTTTCACTTTTCAATTCTTTATTTGGAAATAAGAACTTTCTTTCTTCTTGAACTTTGAAGCCGCATCAAGCTTCCATCGCTCTCCCTCCTTGTGGATACGACCCGTATAGCCACTTCGCTACTACGGAAGAATCGCAAAAGCAGTAACATCAACCCACACTTCCTTCTCTTATTTTAGTACTTGCTTTTTATCGATCAATTCCCTCTCTAAAATCACTTATCAATTCTCATTCATAGAATGGTAAGACCACATATACATTCCGCTGTTACGTTAACATTAAACCTATGACAGTAATTTCCTCGTTTCTCCCGTGAAAACGAGACCTTTTCCCAAATTTCGTTACAACTTTAAGCCTGTTGACATTTACAAAAGACAGGTCTTGATACTTGTTGACATTTACAAAAGACAGGTCTCGATACTTGTTGACATTTACAAAAGACAAGTATCACCTACCTTGAGCTTGGTGGCGTCTCAATCGGTTATGTCATTGCGACCTCTGAACTGGCAGACAGCCAAGTCTCAATTTTGAGCTTGTCGACATTTACAAAAGACAAGTCTCAACCTTGAGCCTGTTGACATTTACAAAAGACAGGTTTTACCCATACTTGTTGACATTTATAAAAGACAAATATCCCCTTTTAGTCCCACAAGGGCTAATTTTAAACTTGGTGGCGTCTCAATCGGTTATGTCATTGCGACCTCTGAACTGGCAGATAGCCAAGTCTCAATTTTGAGCCTGTTGACATTTACAAAAGACAGGTCTCGATACTTGTTGACATTTACAAAAGACAAGTATCACCTACCTTGAGCTTGGTGGCGTCTCAATTGGTTATGTCATTGCGACCTCTGAACCAGCAGACAGCCAAGTCTCAGTTTCGAGCTTGTTGACATTTACAAAAGACAAGTCTCAACCTTGAGCCTGTTGACATTTACAAAAGACAGGTTTCACCCATACTTGTTGACATTTACAAAAGACAAGTATCACCTATCTTGAGCTTGGTGGCGTCTCAATCGGTTATGTCATTGCGACCTCTGAACCAGCAGACAGCCAAGTTTCAGTTTCGAGCTTGTTGACATTTACAAAAGACAAGTCTCAACCTTGAGCCTGTTGACATTTACAAAAGACAGGTTTCACCCATACTTGTTGACATTTATAAAAGACAAGTATCACCTACCTTGAGCTTAGTGGCGTCTCAATCGGTTATGTCATTGCGACATCTGAACTGGCAGACAGCCAAGTCTCAATTTTGAGCTTGTTGACATTTACAAAAGACAAGTCTCAACCTAGAGCCTGTTGACATTTACAAAAGACAGGTTTCACCCATACTTGTTGACATTTACAAAAGACAAGTATCCCCTTTTAGTCCCACAAGGGCTAATTTTGAACTTGGTGGTTTCTCAACCAGTTATGTCATTGCGACCTCTGAACTGGCAGATAGCCAAGTCTTAATCTTGAGCCTGTTAACATTTACAAAAGATAGGTCTCGATACTTGTTGACATTTACAAAAGACAAGTATCACCAACTTCGAGCTTGGTGGCTTCTCAACCAGTTATGTCATTGCGACCTCTGAACTGGCAGATAACCAAGTCTCAATTTCGAGCCTGTTGACATTTACAAAAGACAGGTCTCACCCGTACTTGTTGACATCTACAAAAGACAAGTATTACTCTTTTAGTCCCATAAGGGCTAATTTTGAGCTTGGTGGCTTCTCAACCGGTTACGTCAGCGCGACCTCTGAACCGGCAGAGAGCCAAGTCTCATTATTCAATCCAGCAAGGATTATTTTCTCAAATGGCTGCAATACAACTTGGAAGCAACAACTCACCAGATAAAGCAAGTTGGAAATTCGACAGGGGAGTCAAAACAAAATATTTTTATTGATTCCAAAAAGAAGGGATACATGGAGACCCATATATTACAAGCTACGAGCGTACGTCATAAGATCTGATCCGTTCTTCAAGGAAGGCCAGCCTTGTCTTCTTATCACTAGCAGCTCTGGCAAGCGCCTGTGACCTCAGCTCAGCCTCGTTAAAATTCGCCGTCTAGGCCAAGCGAGCCTCGACCTCAGCTAAGGTTGCCCTTTGAGCTAACCCCTGTCGTGAGAGCTCGTCACTCTAAGCCTTAAGCTACTCAAGCGGTGCAGTTTCTTCAAGACGCACTGGTTCAGCCTTAGATAAGAGAAGATTTTCTTTCCTGATCATCTCCTTGGCCTTCTCAATTTTGTCTTCAGCGTCAAGAAGAGCACTGTTAGAAGCATCTATGGCGTCCCCAAGCTCTACTTGCCTTGTTTCCAAGGATTTCAAGTCAGAAGAAATGGCCTTAGCAGCTTCCTGAGCGGCAAGATGGGCTTCATGCATTTGAACGACAAGGTGCGCAAGATGCTCATTAACCGAAGGCTCCAGGTCCGAATGGCTGAAACGACGCCATTCCTCTACGTCCCTCTCAAATTGGTCTACCAGGAGTTCTAATGCAGCGGCCTGGTTATCCCCTCCAAAGTCCCGGATACTCTTAATACTGCGGGAGAGGACCACCTTTAATGTAGAAAATGACATAGTCGAGCCTTTCAAGACCAAATCGATGGATCGCTTCAAGCCCTTATAAAACCTGTCGACTATTTCAGCTACAAATTCATTTTCAGCCTCAGCCACTCCTGGCAGACGGGCAGCCTCAGAAGATTCCACCGGCCTTGTTGACATTACCGTGGAAGGAACAGTGGGAACACTGGCTGCAGCAGCATGGAAGGTCATCGGTGATCTTGGCGGAGTCCTCATTGAAACCAGTACACTAGCCACAACCGAGGTGGGACTAGTGACCATTTCCTGGACAGCAGGCTCAACCACCAGCATTGGGGAAGTAGGACTTGTAATCACCCTCAGCTCCGCACCTGGCAAAACTGATGGCACCTCACTCGTTGATATAGTTGGGAGTGAAGTTGCCTCCGTGACTACCGTCCCTTCAATCTCTATTCCTCTGGCTGGTTCAAGCTGATAAGGGGGCAGGTCACCATACAAAGCATCCAACACAGCAGCATCTGCCGCGGTTGAAGTGCTCAGTCACCCCTAGACCCCTCGGGAAAATCGGTCAGCTCCCTTGAAGTTGACGCACCTAAAGGCGGAACACCTGCAACAAGATTGTGTTTAGGCAGGACACAACAAATAGTAAAAGTCAAAAAGCCAAAGCAATACTAAAAGATGATGTTGCCTCAATTCTCTTGGCAGCCACATCAGTCTCTACGGGCTCCATCGAAAAATCTTTGGCGGAGTCAACACGGACAGCCGGCTCACCCTCGCTCGCCGAACCCTCCGTGGTCCACCCAAGGGAGCTAGAAGTTTTAGAACTTCCCTTCGAAGTCCCGGCGCTCGAAGGACCAACGCCAGCTGCATCACCTCTAGATTCTTCTAAGATGGCAAAATAGCCAGCCTCATCACCCTCTTTATAAGTGAATAGGGGATCATAATGTTCCCCTTGTTCTTCGACGGCCTCAGCTCTCGGGCCTGTCATCGCCCCAGTTCCTGCATCAGAAAATGAATGATGAGATGTCTAGAACACATATGAGGTATATTACAAGGACGGAGTTGATTTTACCCAAGTCCGGAGCAACTTCGCCAGTCGCCGGTTCAGCAACTGACGGTTCAACTACTAATGGGCCAAGAGGAGGAAGCGCCGCAGATGGTTCACCCTCTACAACAACCGTGGGAGCTTGGCGACGGGGCTTCTTCACCAACTGCTTCCTACGAGACCCACCTGTCCGTTTGCGCTTGAGAGGAACATCAGGATCCTTCTCTTCTGCTTCTTTTACGTGTCTTGGGGCAGCTGTCTCCATCATGCCAGAACCGGCTACAGGAGTCTCAGCACCTGCCTCCGCTTCGAAGCGAGGACTTTCCGCATCCGAGGCGTCGCTGTCATCGACAGCAAAGAATTCTTCTATGCCCGGGACGCGAACCTTCTTACCTTCCCTTTTCTCAGAAACCTTCCGCTTCAGCCGCTGAAAAATTAACTTCACACCAGAATTGTTAACAGTGAATCCAATCGGTGTGGAGTTGGAAGTTGCATACCACTGGCAGAAGCTCAGGGTCATTAGAAGGTTAGGAGTCCTCAACGGCGTACGCAGCCGCGCCTCAGTGCAGCTTGCCATGAAGAATCGCCAGGCACGGGCTCCATCAATGAGGCTCCCCATAAAAGCCAGATTGAGATTTGGGTTGCCCACGTACAGTTGGTCATATCCAAACTGTCGAGCAAACTGACTTGGAACATAAGGCTCCAAGTAGCAGGTATCTCCGCTTCTGTATAATAAATGTGAGGGCCGAATACTGACCAGCCACTTAAAAATTTCCCGGCTCAGTGATGACTGCCCTTCCCCGCGTCTTTGAACTCCTCATCATAGCCTGCATCCCGAATATGGGGGAAGCAGCGGAAAAGACTGTAAACGTCATAGCGACGCACCAATTTACGGGCCTCAGCCACGTAAGTCTTTTGCCACGAGCATCCTTCGAATCGGCGGAGAAGCGCCATTCGAACACCTTCGAGGGAGTCCTCTCCAGCTTCAATCAAAGAGGGACAGTGCAGGGCGAACCGCGCTATTAAATAAGTGTACGGCAGACCTATCCTGGGATTGGGTCCGTCGCGGGGCAAAATGGTCCCCTTTCCACACTTCGTCATTGGCGGCCTACAAAAAGCCCCCGTTAAGGCGCGAAGGCCTCTCTGGATACAGCACACCATGGCCGAAAGAAGTCCCATAGAATGACCATGGACTAGATGAACAGCAGGCAGCAGGACATTTGGATGAATGATGTCACCCGAAGAAGACAGCACCACGCACCTCTTCAACCAGACTGTCAAGAAACTAGCCAGCAGTGCCTTCCGGGACATCGGCCGACGAGCCTGGTAATGGAAACTCCGAAGGACATCACCTTTTTCATAGGGACCATCATCTTCTTCCACAACCAGATCCCCTTGAGAATGCTTTCGCATCCGGCTAAAGATGTCTTCATCAGCAACTCCACAGTGAGCCGCTTCAGGAGTGTTCTCCATATCTGGGAATAAATAATCTTCCCAGCTCTTTAAGCTGTAGGAAGCTCTCTTACTGCCTCCGTGCATGCTGAAGCAAATATATAAATGGCACATCAACTCCCGGTAAGTCTCGAACAAGGCAGGCTCCTGCTTCTCCAGAAGTGCCAGTTCCGCCTCACACGGGAAGTATTCTTCATATGGGAGAGATCCCAAAGGCAGAGCAGAGACTTCCCACATCTCATGCAAAGCCATACCCAGTTCGCCAACAGGGGTGAAGAAAGTCCCTGTAGCCGGGCAATACAATTTGAAGATGGCATAGAAGCACGCAACGCTCATCTGAATGTCGTAGCAGGTCGCCCTGACGGCCTCATGAAGGTTCAGCCTCTCCAGATCCTCCTCGAAATGAGCGAGGACGTATAGAGTTAAAGCCCTCCACCATGCCTTTGGAGGGTGAATCCAGCCTGGAGTCCTAAAATCAGTGGCTGGGTAATTCCCATTAACTTTGCAGAATTGATTGCCAAAGGTCAGCACCACCGCAGGATTTTCTCCCACTGGGATCTCCCTCTTGCATAACTAGGAGACTGAAGCATCAATTTCCCTACATGGATGGGGTCGGTACTCCGGCTCACTTCCCACGACATCTTCCGAGCCTGCGTCACGCATTGGAAGGAAGACAAAGAAAAATGTCGCTTGTTAGACGGAAGATAGAACTTCTCGCCATCCAACTGAAAAAATCCATTGCCCCTCCCCAGCCAGAAGCTGGCGATCAGGGTCTAGCGCGGCGTCCCCGAACATGAAGTCGAGCTTCCTATAGGTTTGATGGTCAATATCTTCAAGGGGAGCCGTAGTCAGAATGCTCCTCGTGGTGCGTTGATCTCCACTATAAATAAGCGTGTCTCGAACGAGAGAGCTCCGCTCACTAAACATAGAAGCCTGCCCTTGGAATTGCAGGCTGACATTGCCGTCCAATCCCCTGGCCATCCCAAATAGATTGTTCAAAGGACCAGGAGTATAGTGCACTGCAGGAACAAAGAGAAACTATAATTAGTTCATCAGCCAAGCAGAGGCCTAAAACAAAAACACAATTTCCGCTAAGCCATAGCCTCGCTCTCCGAGCGAAGCTAGCATGACGATAGCTTCGTCCTGAAGCTTAGCCTCGCAGTTAACTCCGCACTTCACACGAAGGCAGGATATAGGAAAATATCTAAGTGTTAGCTTCGCTCTAGAAGCTTAGCACAACAGAATGCGACAGCCCCAAGGGCTAACTTCGTCAGAAGGATATTATGGTCTGAAGACTATTTTAAGGGCATTAAGGTCCTTTTCAGTCACGTTTCAAAGGACAGCTTCACAGCCTGTCATTCAACAGGGTGTAAACAACCTAAGGGATAGCTTTGCCTGGGAGCTTAAAGAAGAATCCTTCAGTTCTTGGGTCCCCGTTCAACAAAGCAAGGGAAATTTAGGGAATTAAATTTCCTAAGAATAACAGATCATAATTGATCATTTTTGTGTTCATCCAAAGACAGCCAGACATCGGCTTTAAAAGAGAGACTGCAGTCTCTAAGCGAAAGGGAAAGTTCCCTACCGGCGATTGGTCGCTCGATGACCAGAGGAGGAGAAGGACCCTCCGCTGCAGAAGTTGCCACTTCTTTTCCCGCTCATCTCTTGGGAGCCATTTGAAGAACTGAGGAAGTTCTTAAACTCTTGAATGAAGAAGAAAGAGGAAAAAAAAAGAGTCAAAGTTCTCTGAAATTTTTAAGAGAAGTGATCCGTTCTCTCTCAGCCTAATCGGGCTTTTATAGGCCAATGAGCGCCTGAAATGACGCCTCGTAAAGAGCACAGGCCGCCGTTCCGAATTAATTTGAAACGGCGCCTAAAGCGCCTTCCCGAGAAGCGCTGATTCATCCCCGCTAAGGGCTAACTTCGCCATGAGTCAAATGCGGACTTCGCACAATACATCGATAACTTCACCAAAAGGATTGCCTTAGCTTCGCTGAAGGTATAGGCCGAACTACGCAGATATGCTAGCTTCGCTAGAAGCTTATTCTTGATTCAAAAAGGGTCCTATCTTTAACCTCGCATGAAGTTTAGCTCTGCTAGCCGAATTCAAGATGAAGGCAAAGTAAAAATCAAATGAGCAGAAAATAAATCTTTATTGATTTAAAAGGCAAGGTACATTCATGCTACTACATCAAGATTGTGTTTCATACAACAGAATTATTTGCTCAACAGGCATACAAGTGGTCTTATCTACTTCCAAGCGAAACTAATTGGACACGAAAGGCCTTCCTCCTGCACAAGGCCGTAAGCCTTCGCATAAGAACAGATAGTGCCACCAGGACAGATGGTGCCACCAAGAAGCTGGATGTTCTTTAATGAAAATTGGCAAGGACTGATCGCCACCAGCAGGTCGGATCGTCTTTGATGAAAATTGGCAATGGGAAGATCCGTGACCTTACAAGTGACGTCCGCTTTCCCGAAGTAGATCATCTCGGATAAGTGACTACCAGCCTTGCCTCAAAGTGGATCATCTCGGATAAGCGACTGCCAACCTCTTCTGGGACACACATCAGCTGCCCCAGTTTGTTCCTCCTGCTTAAGAGTAAAGTTTCAACTAGAAAAGCAAGAGGAAATTTCCTGGTTTCTTTCATCAAGTCACAAGAACGGCGAACATAGCCCACTGTAATGCAAACTGGAACAAATTAGCAGTTAAACACAGGAGAAGCTGCAAAAGCACTAAGTCAAAGTCTTTGCGGCGAAGCAATCCGATTTCAGTTAAAGCAGAGGATAGCCTCGCTTGCACAGTGATGATGGGCTAGCTCAGCAAATGCCAAGTCTTAGCCTCGCCGTTATGGCTAAGCCAGACTGATCCTGAGGGACGCAGTCTTGACCCCACCTATATGGCAAGACTGGCTCAACTTTGAAGAGACTAAGTCCCAAGTTTTGCATGTGCTTCGGACTTAACACGCATGCAGTGATCTTTCTTTGATCAAGTCAAAATGATAGCTTCGCTGGGAAGCTATGCTGAAATCCTTCTCTGCAGATCAGTCAATTACAAAATGAAGAACAAGGGAAATTAATCCCTGAAGCAGCTGTTAAAGCTAAACTAAGGGAGATGAACTCCCTAAAAGTTCATTGGTAAGATCTCTGAATGATCGAGACTTACCGGTCCTTAGTCGGGTAATAACCAGAGTGGGCATCCCTACTAGTTCAGAGATCTGAGTATCTCTCTCAACCAAGAGAAGAGAAGAAGAGCAGATCATTTCTCTTCAGAGGACCTCAGGTGTCCTATTTATAGGCCTTATGGCCTGAGCACTGATTGAGATTTTAAAGAATAAAAGAAGTGAAGTTTCTTAGTCTCAATTCGAATCCGCTGTAGCAAGGGCTCAAGCGGGTCGTGATCCTCAGGGAAGGATGCGATGAAAGCTTTTCGACTCGATTCCTCTGTATGCTTCAAGTAAGAAAAGAGAGATTAGATTTGAGGTAAAAATATGATATTAAAGACGTGGTTTTGCTGATCTTCTACCACAACCCTATTGCAAGTTAAGGAGCTAGATCTTCATCTTAAGATGTAGGTGATTCACCCTAGGTCATTACAAATAATTCAAGCAAGAAAAATCAATACTAGACTTCTAGCAAAGTTACATTATTAAAAGCCAAACTATAGTTCATCCTAACATCTAAGTACAGCCTATTAAAAGACGAATCTTAAATTTATGCTGTCCTAGTTCTTAAGTTTGAAGTCATGAGAGGTCTTTTTAATATGCAACCTATATTAGGAATTCTAGGTATTTGTTTAATTTTCAAGAAAAGTTGTTTTTAACCCTAGGGTTTCTATAGATGTTCATTAATCCGATCTAGACTTAACTGCTCTAGGGTTGCTTTAAGAATCTCAGCAAACCACTAGAGAGAATTAGTTCTTCATTATTTTTTTTCTTTTCAAATTATTTATATTTTTTTTATTTAATGAGAAGGAGTGCAAGGAAATAAAGAAAAAGCAAACCAGAAGCGATCACAGATTGAAAATCAAAGAGATCACAAAAAGAAATAAAATTTGCAGAAATTAAAAGAGAACAAAAGAGTGACCTTTATTTCAGATGAATCTCCGGTTACACAATCGTCTCCTTCTTCTCCACAACGAGCATGAAATAAAAATTACAACTTGTGCAGAAATTTAGAAAAATAGCTAAAGAAAACCCTAGTCGTCTCTGCATGCCCTGTACGTTGCACTTTGCAGGGATATTTATAGTGCAGAAGAAGATAGAGTCCCGGATGAAGTTGTAGACGAAGTCTGGTAGTCAGACTCATCCACTTTGCCGCGCCTTGCCGAGCGTCCGCGGCACTTTTGTGGCTTCTGGCCGCGCGCTTTGGCGCGTGGCCTCTCCTGGTCCGTCCATGTGGGCACCTGCTTCTAGAAGTTGTATCCTGGCCTTTTAATCTGGAGTTTCGAGATAACTTAGTAATCAAGTTACCCTTAAACCAGATTTCTTCAAATCTTCCTCCCACGAATTTTCCTTCTTATCTAGGGTTTTCATCCTCATCCTGCAGGTGTTTAGGGTTGGATAAAATTCTATCCTTCCCTTATCTCTGATATTTGCAACTTTTAGCCCTTGTATTTGCATTTTGACTTCTTGTAATTGCGCTTTTGCACCTGGGCTTCAAACATGGGCTTGGATCTGGGCTTTTGGGCTCTTTAAGCTTTATTTATTATTAAAATAATAATTCGAGGCCTGCACACATTAAATAACAAAATATTAGTAAATGTGCATTATAATATGAATAAATGTGCGAATGTGATGGTAAATATGATGACAATTATGCAATTTTTCACTACTATCACACCCCCACACTTATCTTTTTGCTCGTCCTCGAGTAAAAATCAAAAAGAAAAGGAAAATCTAACCTAGCTAACTCACTTTCGTAGGAATCACGGTTGCACTTAGCATGTGCAACAAGCCGTTAAACCCCTAGGTTACCCTAGAGGACGAGTGTTGTCTCGTGAGGGTTTTCAGCGGATTACACCCACAAAATCCATAAAAAGGAGGTATTCGAATTATATTTGAAGAGACTAATTAGTCTATAAGTTTTAGGATCCTCATTTTTATTCATTCCTCAAACCTAGTCTTAATAAAGTCAATTGTTATTCATTTTAGGTAAGAATTAAAATTGAATTTCTAATATAGTCTTTTTTCGTTACCAAAAATCATATGCATCCTTATGTTTTTACTAGGAATTCCTTAACTTGGACTCTCATGCCTCTTTATTATTTTTATAACATCATCTAATTTTCTTTCATGTAAGTATCAAGGCTTCTTGAGGCCCTCATACCTAACTAATTGACTTATTAGATGTGTTAATATATATATATATATATTTTTTGGCATGTATAACTCATCTCATTTTCTTTCGTATAAGTATCAAGGCTTCTTGAGGCCCTCATACCTAACTAATTGACTATTAGATGTGTTAATACATGTATAATATTTCTCAGTTTTCTTAGGCTTTCTAATCCACCCATGTAGCGAACTTAAAGTCGGTGGCTCCCAAACCGGTCGGCTTTAGGGCACCAGGTGAGAAAACACCCTGCGGACTCAAATTCGAATGAACTAGGCCACAAAACTAAGGACTTTATTTTTTTAGAACTCACCTTTAGGCATGAATACTTATGCTTCTTGAGGCACATGTATCCAGCTCAATTGGTGATATTATTTTATTTTATTTTTTTATGAGGCACAAGGTCTTTGTCTTAGAATCCTAGATATGTACTAGGAATGCACATTTCATTAAGGTAAAAATTAAGACTAACTAATTATTCAATTTCTCCTCTTATACCTAAAATTTAAACAATTTATTTATTTTGACCAAGTTTTTAGAAATCCTAATCATGATTTTCCTAATCCTTAAAACTAACTTAGATTTCTTTCAAAAAATAAGTCAAAATACTGTCCTTTTTATAAAAATTTTTTTTTAATATATTTTTTTTATTTTTATTATTTTTTTTAAAAGAAAATGGAATAAATAAAGAGAAAAATATTTTTTTTAATTTTTTTTTACATCTATTTTATAAATTTTTTTTTTATACATCTATTTTACATACCCTTCCCCCACACTTATTTCATGCATTGTCCCTAATGTATGAATGAAATGTATGCATGCATGAACTGGAAGAACGATACAATTACCGATACAGTGGGTCGGAAAGACCCATGGCCACATTAACTTCCGGTACCGACTCCAAAAATATCTTAAGACGTTGACCATTTACCTTGAATGCATTGCCATTTTTGGGATTGTAGATCTCTATGGCTCCGTGTGGAAACACCGTCTTAACAATGAATGGTCCTGTCCATCTTGACTTCAATTTGCCGGGAAAGAGATGAAGTCTAGAGTTGTAGAGTAAAACTTTTTGTCCTTGGACAAAAGTTTTTCTCGTGATGAATTTATCGTGAAAAACCTTAACTCTATCCTTCGCAATCTTTGCATTCTCGTATGCATCATTCCTCAACTCCTCTAGTTCAGAAATTTGTAATTTCCGAAACTCACCGGCCTTATCTAAATCGAAATTTAGCTGCTTAATTGCCCAAAGGGCCCGGTGTTCTAGCTCGACAGGAAGGTGGCAAGCCTTTCCAAAGACCAGTCTGTAGGGAGACATTCCTAGAATCGTCTTAAAGGCAGTCCTATATGCCCATAGGGCATCCACCAGTTTGGTGGACCAGTCCTTCCTATTCTGATTCACAGTCTTCTCCAAAATGAGCTTGACTTGTCTATTAGAAACTTCTACCTGCCCGCTAGTTTGAGGATGGTAGGGCGTAGACAACTTGTGAGTAATGGCATATTTTCGCATAAGAGCTTCAAAAGTTCTATTGCAAAAATGTGTGCCATTGTCGCTAATGATGGCTCTAGGGATTCCAAAGCGTGAAATGATATTATCTTTCAAGAATTTGACAACAACTTTGTTGTCATTTGTCTTGCAAGGGACAGCTTCTACCCATTTCGACACATAGTCTACGGCCAACAAGATGTATTGGTGCCCAAACGAATTCGGGAAGGGTCCCATAAAATCGATGCCCCATACATCGAAAAGTTCTACTTTTAGAATAGGATTTAAGGGCATCATATTTCGTTTGGAAATTCTTCCTATCATTTGACATCTTGTGCAAGTCTTGCAATACTCAAATGCATCTCTAAACACAGTTGGCCAATAAAAGCCACTTTGCAGAATTTTCTCGGCAGTTTTGCGAGGACCAAAATGTCACCGCAAGCAAACTCATGACAAAAAGCTAACACGCTTCTAGTCTCCTCGTCGGGGACACATCTCCTAATGATTTGGTCGCTACAGTATTTGAAAAGATAAGGATCTTCCCATATGTAATACCGAACTTGAGACAAGAATCGGTATCTATCCTGTTTAGACCAACTAGGTGGTGTTTGGTTTGTGACTAAGTAATTTACTATGTCAGCAAACCATTAAAAAAAATTTATTTAATGAGAAAGATTGCAAAATAAAGAAAAAGAAAGCAAGAAGAGATCACAGATTGAAAATCAAAGAGATCACAAAAAGAAATAAAATTGCAGAAATTAAAAGAGAACAAAAGAGTGACCTTTATTTCAGATGAATCTCCGGTTACACAATCGTCTCCTTCTTCTCCACAACGAGCATGAAATAAAAATTACAACTTTAAATAAAAGTGGCTAAAGAAAACCCTAATCGTCTCTGGATGCCCCTCTCTGCTGCGCCTGCAGAGATATTTATAGTGCAGAATGTAGAGGAGTCCCGGATGAAGTCGCCAACGAAATCTGGTAGCCTGACTCATCCACTTTGCCGCAAAAACCCAAGTTTTGCCGCGGATTTGCGGCAATTTAGTGACGTCTGGCCACGCGCTTTGGCGCGTGGCCTCTCCTGGTCCGTCCATGTGGGATTTTGCTTCTGGAATATGTATCCTGGCCTTTTAATCTGGATTTTCGAGATAACTTGGTAATCAAGTTACCCTTAATCCAGATTTCTTTAAATCCTCTTTCCACGAAATTCTTCTTTATCTTGGGCTTTTATCCTCATCTGCAAGTGTTTAGGGTTGGATAGAAGTCTATCCTTCCCTTATCTCTGATATTTGCAATTTTTAGCCCTTGTATTTGCATTTTGACTCTTTGTATTTGCGCTTTTTCATCTGGGCTTCAAACATGGGCTTGGATCTGGGCTTTTGGGCTCTTTAAGCTTTATTTCTTATTAAAATAATACTTCGAGGCCTGCACACATTAAATAACGAAATATTAATAAATGTGCATTATAATATGAATAAATGTGCAAATGTGATGGTATATATGATGATAATTATGCATTTTTCACTACCTATCACACCCCCACACTTATCTTTTTGCTCGTCCTCGAGTAAAAATCAAAAAGAAAGAGAAAAATCTAACTAGCTAACTCACTTTCGTAGGAATCACGGTTGCACGTAGCATGTGCAACAAGCCGTTAAACCTCTAGGTTACCCTAGAGGACGAGTGTTGTCTCGTGAGGGTTTTCAGCGGATTACACCCACAAAATCCATAAAAAGGAAAATATTTGACTTATATTTGAAGAGACTAAGTAGTCTATAAGTTTTAGGATCCTCAATTTTATTCATTCTTCAAACCTAGTCTTTATAAAGTCAATTGTTATTCATTTTAGGTAAGGATTAAAATTGAATTTCTAATATAGTCTTTTTCGTTACCAAAAGTCATACGCACCCTTGTGAATCTAGGAATTCCTTAACTTGGAATCTCATGCCTCTTTATTATTTTTATAACATCATCTAATTTTCTTTCGTGTAAGTATCAAGGCTTCTTGAGGCCCTCATACCTAACTAATTGACTATTAGATGTGTTAATATATATATATATATATATATATATATATATTTTTGGCATGTATAACTCATCTAATTTTCTTTCGTATAAGTATCAAGGCTTCTTGAGGCCCTCATACCTAACTAATTTATTATTAGATGTGTTAATACATATATTATATTTCTTAGTCTTCTTAGGCTTTCTAATCCACCCATGTAACGAACTTAAAGTCGATGACTCCCAAACCGGTCGGCTTTAGGGCACCAGGTGAGAAAACACCCCGCGGACTCAAATTCGAATGAACTAGGCCACAAAACTAAGGAATTTATTTTTATTTAGAACTCACCTTTAGGCGTGAATACTTATGCTTCTTGAGACACATGTATCCAGCTTAATTGGTGATATATATATATATATATATATATATATATATATATATTTTATATATATATGAGGCATAAAGGTCTTCGTTTTAGAATCCTAGATATGCATTTGGTATGCACATTTCATTAAGGTAAAAATCAAGACTAATTATTTATTCAATTTCTCTCCTATACCTAAAAATTAAACAATTTATTTATTTTGACCAAGTTTTTAGAAATCCTAATCATGATTTTCCTAATCCTTAAAACTAACTTAGATTTCTTTCAAAAATAAGTCAAAATATTTCCTTTTTATAACATTTTTTTTAATTTTTTTTTAATTTTTTTATTATTATTATTTTTTTTATATTACATATCCTTCCCCCACACTTGTTTCATGCATTGTCCCTAATGTATGAATGAAATGTATGGATGCATGAACTGGCAGAAAGATATAATCACCGATGCAGTGGGTCAAAAAGACCCATCGCCGCATTAGCTTCCGACACAGACTCCAAAAGATTTTAAGACGTTGACCATTTACCTTGAATGCATTGCCATTTTTGGGGTCGTAGATCTCTATGGCTCCGTGTGGAAACACCGTCTTAACAATGAATGGTCCTGTCCATCTTGCCTTCAATTTACCGGGAAAGAGATGAAGTCTAGAGTTGTAAAGTAAAACTTTTTGTCCTTGGACAAAAGTTTTTCTCGTGATGAATTTATCGTGAAAAACCTTAACTCTATCCTTCGCAATCTTTGCATTCTCGTATGCATCATTCCTCAACTCCTCTAGTTCAGAAATTTGTAATTTCCGAAACTCACCGGCCTTATCTAAATCGAAATTTAGCTGCTTAATTGCCCAAAAGGGCCGGTGCTCTAGCTCGACAGGAAGGTGACAAGCCTTTCCAAAGACCAGTCTGTAGGGAGACATTCCTAGAATCGTCTTAAAGGCAGTCCTATATGCCCATAGGGCATCCACCAGTTTGGTGGACCAGTCCTTCCTATTCTGATTCACAGTCTTCTCCAAAATGAGCTTGACTTGCCTATTAGAAACTTCTACCTGCCCGCTAGTTTGAGGATGGTAGGGCGTAGACAACTTGTGGGTAATGGCATATTTTCGCATAAGAGCTTCAAAAGTTCTATTGCAAAAATGTGTGCCATTGTCGCTAATGATGGCTCGAGGGATTCCAAAGCGTGAGATGATATTATCTTTTAAGAATTTGACAACAACTTTGTTGTCATTTGTCTTGCAAGGGACAGCTTCTACCCACTTTGACACGTAGTCTACGGCCAACAAGATGTACTGGTGCCCAAACGAATTAGGGAAGGGTCCCATAAAATCAATGCCCCATACGTCGAAAAGTTCTACTTCTAGAATGGGATTTAGGGGCATCATATTTCGTTTGGAAATTCTTCCTATCATTTGACATCTTGTGCAAGTTTTGCAATACTCAAATGCGTCTCTAAACACAGTTGGCCAATAAAAGCCACTTTGCAGAATTTTCTCGGCAGTTTTGCGGGGACCAAAATGTCCACCGCAAGCGAACTCATGACAAAAAGCTAGCACACTTCTAGTTTCCTCGTCGGAGACACATCTCCTAATGATTTGGTCGCTACAATATTTGAAAAGATAAGGATCTTCCCACATGTAATACCGAACTTGAGACAAGAATCGGTATCTATCCTGTTTAGACCAACTAGGTGGTGTTTGGTTTGTGACTAAGTAATTTACTATGTCAGCAAACCATGGCTCCTTAGAGATGGCTAGAAGTTGCTCATCGGGAAAATTGTCATTGATGGGCAGCTCGTCAGAAGGTGCGTTTGGCACACGAGAGAGATGGTCAGCTACGACATTTTCGACACCTTTTTTATCTCGAATTTCGAGATCGAATTCTTGGAGGAGAAGGATCCAACGAATGAGTCGGGCCTTCGCATCTTTTTTAAGCATAAGGTATCGAAGAGCAGAATGGTCAGTGAAAATCGTGGTCTTGGTCCCAAGTAGGTATGGGTGGAATTTCTCCAAAGCGAACACTACTGCCAAGAATTCCTTCTCGGTTGTAGTATAGTTCATTTGGGCGTCATTGAGCGTCCTACTCGAATAATAGATCACGTGTTGCTTGCTGTCCTTACGCTGTCCTAAGACAGCACCTATCGCAAAATCTGAGGCATCGCACATGATCTCAAAAGGCTTGGACCAGTCCGGAGGTGAGATGATAGGAGCAGAGATAAGTTCCATTTTCAATTTCTCCCATGCACTATGGCACCTATCATCAAAGATGAAGGACACGTCTATAGCTAGAAGGTTTGTAAGGGGTCTAGCAATTTTGCTAAAGTCCTTAATGAACCTACGATAAAATCCGGCGTGTCCTAAGAAAGACCGAATGTCCTTCACGCATCGCGAAAGTGGAAGTTTCGCTATGATCTCCACCTTGGCCTTGTCTACCTTAATCCCCTCCCTAGATATCTCGTGACCTAGGACAATCCCATGTTGCACCATGAAGTGACACTTTTCCCAATTTAGGGTCAAGTTCTTTTTGGTGTACCTACTCAGCACTAGCTCCAAGTGATGGAGACACTGGTCAAATGAATTTCCATAGACGGAGAAGTCGTCCATGAAAATTTCTAGGAAACGCTCGACCATATCAGAAAACAAGCTTAACATACAACGTTGGAATGTGGCGGGGGCATTGCATAGGCCGAAAGGCATTCGACGGTAGGCAAATGTCCCAAATGGACACGTGAACGTTGTCTTCTCTTGATCCTCCGGCGCTATAGGAATTTGGTTATACCCTGAATAACCGTCCAAAAAGCAGTAATACTCATGACCTGCTAATCTTTCCAACATTTGGTCAATGAAAGGGAGAGGAAAATGATCTTTCCTAGTGGCTGCGTTCAACTTGCGGTAGTCTATGCATACTCTCACCTTGGTAGGCAATCGTGTTTGCACTAACTCATGCTTGTCGTTCTCTACCACAGTAAAGCTAGACTTCTTAGGGACCACATGCATTGGGCTAACCCATTCGCTATCAGAAATGGGATAAATAATCCCATTATCTAACAATTTCACTATTTCGGCGTGTACAGCCTCCTGCATGAGTGGGTTTAGCCTACGCTGTGGATCCCTCTTTAGTCTAACCCCTTCCTCTAGATGGATACGATGCTGGACTATCGTAGGGCTCAGTCCCTTGATATCTGCCATAGTCCAACCAATGGCTTCCCTATGTCTTCTAAGGGTTGCCAGCAGGTCCTCCTCTTGCCTATTGGTCAAATTAGATGCAACTATGACCGGTAACATCTCTCGTTCACCTAGGTAGGCGTACTTAAGATGTTTGGGCAAGGCTTTTAACTCCAAAGAAGGAGTTGGCTCGATGGGTGGAGGAGTTAAGCTAGAATCTCCCATCTCTATAGAACTCAGATTTGATTCCCATTCGATCTCATCAAGACTGATATCACTTGTTTCTAACTCTTCCTCTTCCTCTGACTCAAATATGATCTCATCATTATGCTCACTCGTCATGTTCTCAATGGAGTTAACCTCAAAGGGTTGGTCGGTCACATCGTAGGGATGCTTACCTAGGTTGAAAACATTGACTTCCTTGGTCATATCCCCAAAAGTCAGTCTCATGGAACCGTTTCTACAATTTATAATTGCATTAGCGGTTGCTAGGAACGGTCTTCCTAAGATAACGGGAGTTTGGGACCTAGGATTAGACACAGGTTGTGTCTCTAAGACAATGAAATCTACTGGGTAAATGAATTCTCCTACCCGTATGAGAACGTCATTGATTTCTCCCTTAGGAACTTTGATAGAGCGGTCAGCAAATTGAATAGTAACTTGGGTAGGGTTGAGTTCACCTAATCCAAGTTGTTGATACACGGAGAAAGGGAGCAAATTGATGCTGGCTCCTAAATCGAGGAGTGCTCGATTGATTTCGGCTCGACCTATGGTGCAAGAAATGGTGGGGCAACCTGGGTCCTTATACTTGATAGGGATCTGGTTGGACAGTAGCTCACTAATGTTAGTGGCTAGAAAAACCTTCTTAGGCACATTAGTCTTTCTTTTCTTGGTGCACATGTCCTTAATGAATTTGGCATAACTAGGGACCTGTTGGATTGCATCAAGAAGTGGAATGTTGAGCCTAACTTGATTGAACACCTCTAATAATTTCTCCATATGTGCATTGTTGTTGCTTCTAAGCCTATTTGGAAATGGAGCTATAGGCTGGTGCAACTGATCTGCTGACTTTTCAGCTTCAGTTTCCTTGGGACTGGATGGAGAAGGAGTGGAGCTAGATGGAATGGAAGTGGAGCTAGATGGAATGGATGGCTGAGATGGATCCGATGGCATAGATACTTGATTATCAACTTGTTCCCAGATCTGAGTGTATGAACCATGTGACACTGATTTGGGTCTTGAGCCTCATTGGCTGGCCTAGGATTCCTAGGATTTGGCAATGGTTGACTCGGTAGGGTACCCCTCTGTCTCTCTTGCTGGTTCAATTGGAGCTCTATCCTACTTAGGACTTGAGCCAGCGTGTCTTGGCTTTTGACTAGGGTATCCACCTTTCTTTCCAAATTTGAAAGTCTTGTCTCCATTTGTGAATTTTGGAAAGACGGTGGAGGATTTGACTAGGGAAATTTTGTTGATAGGGCGGATTTTGGAAGTTGTTGGAGAATTTGGGCCTCACTTGATCATTGTTGCTTGGGCCCCATGAAAAATTGGGATGGTTTCTCCAACCGGGATTGTAGGTGGGCGAATAAGGATTGTTGGCAGGCCTTGTGAAGGCCGCACTCATATGTTCGGGCAAGCTTTGATGCGCGATGAAGACAGGACATTCCTCGAACACATGGTTCATATCTTGACAATAAGTACAGCCCGCCGAAGATGTTGGGCTGACTTGGTTCACAGAGACTGGTTCTTTAGTTTCAAGAGCCTCAAGTCTTCGCATAACAGCAGCTAACTTAGCATCGGTTGCTACGTTGGCCTCAATGGAATGGATACTTCCTTTAGAAGAAGTAGGGTCATTAGTCCTAGATTTTTCAGGAGTAGGGTCCCATTGGATGGATTTTTCAGCTAATTCCTCAAACAATGTCCATCCTTCATCTTCATTCTTTTGCAGAAATCCTCCTTGACACATGGATTCTAACAGTGTTTTAGTAGAATAATCTAATCCATCATAGAGAACTTGGCAAAGTCGCCATTTCTCTATCCCATGGTGAGGACATTGGGCAAGGAGATCCTTAAAACGCTCGAAGTATTTCCAAAAAGGTTCATTGGCTGTTTGCTTATACTGGAGGATATTCTTCCTAATCAGTGCAGTCTTGTGAACGGGATAAAATTTCTTTAAGAAGGCCTTAATGAAATTATCCCAAGAAGATATTGAACCGGCCTCTAGACTGTAGAGCCATTTCTTTGCTAAATCCTTCAAAGCAAAAGGGATAAACCTAAGTTTGATAGCATCGTCTCCTAACTTAGGTATTCATCATTTGACATACTTCTTCAAATTCCCTTATGAAGAAGTATGCATCCTCAGATTCAAGTCCATGAAATTTGGGAAGAGTGTTGATGTATTGTGGCTTGAGTTCATATGGGTCAACACTTTCGATAGTGAGCTGGATGCAAGAAGGAAGAGAGGTTCTAATAGGATAGAACCTATCTTGGAGTGACTGTGGTTGTGCCATGTGTGAGTCAGGCTTGAGCTCGGGTGGTGAACTAGTTCTAGTTAGCCTGGATGTAAGTGGGTCTCTCGACCAAGCGGTCATGCACAATCAGCAAACAAGTTCACCCAATCAATCAAAAAAAAAAAAACAATCAAAAGTCCTAATCTAAGGTAAGCCTTGACCTAGACGACTCCTAACTTTAGACTGTCCTTAGGAGGTCTACTGTCGACGTTAACCACAAGCTAATCGGCCAGGTAGGTGGAAAGACCGGTGGGAGGTTTTCCGTCAGAGACGTTCCTTAATTAATTAACCACCGTTCTTCGGGCTTTCGGCCCTCAATCCCCTGCCTAGACACCGATTTGACAAGAGTTAATTTCGATCAATTTTCCTCCTTCGGTCAATCTCCTATTGAGTCTGAGTTAACCTAGGGCCAACGTCTAGTCAAATTTTACTTAAGGTTAGGGTTGTGAGTGTGACAGATATGATTTGTGGGCCAAGGAAGGGTGATGAAATCCCCACCTTATCTTGCTTATGGGTTATGCCCTTAAGATGAATTAGTGTACGTGTAAAGCTGTAGAAAAGTAATCACTCAAGAAAGCAGTAAACAACCAAGAGTGTTTCCTAATCTATATGCTATGCAAACGTACCTTGTCGCCAGCACTCTTCAACAGAATTAATAAGAATTAAAATAGACACGTGCCCTAAATGCAAGAGTCTAAAAAAAAATTTTTATTTTCAACAAATAGGTTAATGTTTTTTATTAGCAGTTGCAGAGTGATCACAGAGAAATAATATCACAGCAGAAATTAGAATTTTGCAATGCAGAGCAACCTGCAGAACAGCAGGTTAGTAGTTCACTACTACTGCCGCAGATCTGCGGCTTTTGCCGCGTTTCTGCGGCAAATTAGTAGGTCCAGGTGCTCTGCCTTCGAGGGCAGAGGCACTGGATTGCTGTATGTCCTTGCTGCTGCTCTGTTTTTGTTTCTGTTCTCTGTACCTGCAACAGAAAGAATAAAGAATGATTAGAACGAGGAAATCGTACCGTTCCTTCCCCGGCAACGGCGCCAAAA
>JAVJIF010008476.1:60000-111515 GCA_038442645.1 Agave tequilana | reverse complement strand
AATCTCTCACTTTCCTTCGGTTTTCGGGTTGTAAGGAATCCCTGCATTGAATTAGTTATGTGAGTTGTGGCTCCAGAGTCAATCCACCAAGTATCAGAAGGAACTTCAGTAAGATTTGATTCATAACATACAAAAGAAAGATTCATACCTTTCTTTTCGAACCAAACTTTCCTCTTATTGCAGTCCTTCTTCACATGTCCTTTTCTGTCACAAAAGTAGCATTTGACAGTGAAAGTCTTTCCATGACCCTGGCTACTTTCCCTAAGTTCATTCCATTTCTTTGGTGGAAACCTCTTACCTCTTCCATATTTACGTTTCTTATGGATAGCTCCTTGAGATACTGCCAACACTGAGTGATGCCCTTCTTGCCTCAGTCTCACTTCCTCTTGTACACACATACCAGTCAGCTCATTCAGATTCCACTTATCCTTATGAGTATTATAGTGGATCTTGAATGGCCCGAACTGAGGAGGAAGTGAGTTGAGGATGAACTGTACTAAGAGGATTCATCCACTTTCATTCCCAGTGATCCTAACTTCGCAGCCTTATCAGTCATATTTAGAATGTGTTGTTGAACTCCTCTACTACCATCATATTTCATGGTAGTCAGTCCAGCCATAAGGGTGCTAGCTAATGACTTATCTGCAGACTTAAATCGGTCTTTAACAGCAGTTAAAAGTTCAGATGCACTAGTAGTATGTGGGAGTGAAGTCTTGATGTTATTGGTTATGGTCATCTTGATGAACATGAGACTGAGTCTATTCGATCTTTCCCAAGTTTTGGCATGGCTAACCTGGTCTGCAGTGCTTTCAGCAGTCACTTCATCAGGTTTCTCTACTAAAAGAGCCATGTCTAGGTCCAATACACCCAGTGTGAATTGGACATGCTCAAACCACTCAGAGAAGTTTGTACCATCCAGGGCTGGAATGCTAGTTGCATGAGTGTGAAGGGAAGTGGGAACGTTCACTGAAACAAATAGGACAAGCTCACATTAAGGCCTCGAATCAATACAAAATCTTTAATTTATGAAGATGAACTATTGATATCACTTTGATTCCTCCTTGGGCGAAACCTAAGCATATCTAGTGTTCACTCTTTAGGTGAGACCTTTTATCACTTATGTAGGTCTAATATAATTTATGTCACTTAGATAGTAAGTCATGTTACCTTTGGGTATCCAATTCTACACCATTAAGTTACATAAATTACACTATCCTACCCCGGTTCATAATTATTTGAAAGAGACTTTCCTTTGGGCCAGTCCCAATCTCCTAACTAGAACCGCCATCGAGAATATTATTGTCTTTAATGTCACCCTTATTGACAAGTCTTTTATGTAGTTGTATATTCATAAGGCTTACTAATATAGGTCATTTTGGCAACTACTAAATCAATAAACCGTATGAATACAAAACTAACCAATAATATTCTCTAACCTTTATTTGAGTAATTCTATAATACTCCAATTTTATTAACACTTGACCAATATCAATCAATATTAACACAATAATCTCAAATGTGTAACATACATTTATGATTGAACTTAAACAGCCATTAGTCGACTGGTCAAGGTAAGCCTAGTCGACTAAGGCTAAGTCAAGTCGACTACAAAAGGGGATTAGTCGACTTGGGTCAAGTATAGTCGACTATAGAGGAAGGATTAGTCGACTACAAAATATAGGTTAGTCGACTAAGGGCAAGATTAGTCGACTCCTGCAGGAAGGCAACTCTCGGTTAATCTATTAGTCGACTTGGGAAAAGGGTTAATCGACTATACTCATTATTAGTCGACTAATCAAAATGTCAAGTTGATTAATCAATAAAAACAGAGAGTTCACTACTTTCTGGAAAGACTATTAGTCGACTTGCCCGAAACTTATAGTCGACTAATAGTCCACGAAACAGTTACAGATTTACAGTTCCAGAAATCGACTGATGCCAAAATTTTAGGGAAAATTAGGGAAAAATTAGGGAAAATTAGGGCTTTTAATCCTGATTAGATCCCAGATAATAAACAATTTGCGGGATATGGGATATTAATAGAATCATGAATATATAATCTTAAATCTGAATTAAATGATTAAAAATTCTTCATGAAACTATTAATCATAAAAACCCTAATTAATCCATAATCATAATTCTGAGATGTATTGATTCTCAACCTGGCTCTGATACCAAAAATGTAAGAATTTAAAACTTTAATGCGGATTAAATTGCCATGGATCTAGAATCAAAAGCATCTCAAGAAGAATCTCAAATCATAATTAAACACATAAATTCCATACCTGAAGCCATTAGCGGAATGATGGAGGTATGTTGAAGAAGATCTCAGTCCTTCTCTTCAATCCTTGCAAACTCTGATTGCTAACCCTTCTTCTCTCTGTCTCCTTTTCCTTTCACAAACCCTAACACAAATATGATGGCTTATCTCATAATGAAAAAGAGAGTGGGCTGTTTTCTTTACAGGAGGAGAGATGAGGGTCAACATTTGCAATTAATCACTTTGTGATAAAACACACCCATCATGGTCCCTTAACACCACAAAAGATTATTTAATAACCTTATACAAATGTAACTTTAATTTTGGGCACACATAATATCAGTTAACTTTAATTAGGAATCCAATTAATTAGGGTAGTGGGCCACTTAATCTTTAATGTGAGATTAACAGTTAATTCATCTGTAGTTTCCCAACTTAAATAGAAGTCTAGGAAAACGAAACTTGCAAGGTCAAAATCCTATTTGACACAGATTTTGAGGATTATGAAGCTCAAGTTTGGGCGAGATTTTCAGGCCCAAAGAGTACATGATAGTTACTGAATTTGCACATGCATGGCAAAAAAAAAAGAAAAGCAAGAATCAAGAGACATCATATCAAATAAAATGGCAGACATTTAAATTAAAGGTTTGTAAAACACAGAACGAGATTCATCCAAAACTAATATTTCAATTAAGCGTTATTTGTCCCCAACTTCTTACAAGGATCTCCACTTCCACTTCACTGTCTCCAGGAAACGCAGCTTCCTGGAATCTTCGATCATTATCAATCCAAAGCGCCGACAGCTACTGGACATGGTTTTGTTATCAACTGTAACAGGGCAGCGAGAGGGTTCACGACAGCAAGAAACAAGCAACTGACAATCGAGAAAATTTTAAACAGAAAGAGGAAAAAAAAACACACACAATATGATTGATATCCTCATCGCCTACACACCACATCTACACTTGTTCGCCATTTTTCTCGTAGTTTTTAGCAGGCTTCACATCATTCATCTCGACAGAATCTCCGTTGGCGATGTCAGTGGTTCCATCCCCCTTGTGGTTCCTGTAAATTGCATACAGGATCAGCTGCGCTGCTCCCAGCGCGCTCCCACAGCCATTTGGTACCTGCACAAGTAATATTCTCAATTCGATGGCGTGCAGATTTTGAGCAAGTGAGAAATGCATACAACTTTTAAGAACATATTGATACCGCAATGAAGGGATCGTGCCCAAGAAGCCCGTAGATGAACCATGAAGTCCCACACAGGAACACAAACAGTGAAAGGAAGAAAGGCATGTACTCCACACTTTTTGTTCGGATCACCAACCTCTGTACACAATAGCAAGAAAAGTAATCAGAATTCAGATTTTTGACGAGTTCGTTTTATCACCATCATGTTTCGTATGTTGATAAGAGTCATGTACATATGAAAAATAACTAATGGACAGAAAAACAACGCAAATAAGCATCTTTCAGTTCAGTCCTATGGATGCTACCAAAAATATCTGGCAGCTTGCATAAGATGCTCATATACCAAGTTAAACATGGAAAAGGTTTTTGAGAGGGAGAGCAAGTTACCATGATGGACAATGGCGAGGCATACATGCAAATAGAGAAGATTGTAGCTGCGCAGCCGCAGAAGAGCTTCCTTGTCTGGCCATGAAGGGCCAGCACCGAGATGAGTGCAACCGAAGCAAAGACAGATGACACCAGAACTAGGAGTCCTATCATTTTGGCCCTCACCTTTTTCGGCGCAAAAACAAGAAATATCAGCACATAGATCGCCTCAATCAGGGCACCCGTGCCATTGATCGTTGATACGAGGAGGTTGTTGGGCGAAACAAAGGGCAGCCCATACCTTCACAAACATTTAGTACAGAAATAAGCATTCACATTGAGAGATTAGCCACAATTATGCATGAAAGGTCTCATATATAATATATAACTGCCAGTCAAATTTCACAAGGGACAAGGGTCAAGCAATTCAGTGATGATGAGCACAAGAGAGAGCACGGATCGACCCAACCAACGAGTTTTGGGTCAACAATGAAATAGATCTATACGAAGAATTTATAGACGCAAATCTTCATCAATTACAGGCACAGAGACAAACCATGAATGCGAGCAACGGAATACAAAACTATGCACATATATATATATGCTCATTTTTATGATTTATTTCAGAGAGTTTGGACCCAGTTTTGGAGCAGAGAGAGAAGATAGAATCATGAAGAGCAAAAGCTTACCAAGCAGATAAGAGGCAGTTAAGCATGGTCATGTTGTAGGGGACCCCAGAGAACTCCTCTGTAGATCTCTTCCTCAATATCCTCCGAAAAGTCACACTGTAAAATGATATAAAATGGAACAATGATTAAACCCAATAATACATTGTTTTCTTTAGGAAAAATATCATTTGAAGATCAAAGCATAGAACAACTTCAGAAACCAGAACTTCCTCAGGGGAAAAATAAAAATAAATAATAAACAAGAACTTTACTTTTTATGTTTGGAAACAAATAAATTTTTAGAATAAAACATCAAATAAGAAAAGTGTCTCAAAGTTTAAATTTGTTTCCTAATATTCCCATTTCTAGATAAAGGTTCCAACAAGATCAATTGAAAGTCCAAAAAACTCAGTGGAAATTTCATTTCATTAAAAAAAAAATATTGAACAGAATGACTCCCATTTCTTGAGAAATGCTAATCTTAAAGAAAAGTGTTGATTCGCCATAGATATTGCAATATTGGAAACTCTTAAATGGAGATTTTCATTGAAAATTTAAGATTCATGAAAAAAAGGAAAAGTAATAGCATCTTTATTCTCTTAACACATTCCACAAAGAAACAGATGAAAAGAGAATACAGCATCTTTATTTGTGATTTTACTCAAAAAAAAAAAAAAAAAAAAAATGCATGAGTAACACACACACAAGAAAAAAAAGAATACCCAGACCAGACTTCCTCAATCAAAAGGAATAAAAAGAACCAAACAATAACGAGAACGTTGAACATCACAAAAACATAGTGAGAATTACAGAAGAAAGAAAGAGAACTCACATGGGCGCCAAGAACAGAAAGAGAGCAGTCGCATTCCCTGTTAACAAAACCCACAAGATGAGAAACCCAAAATAAATTTTAAAAAAGAATGAGAGAGAGAGAGAGAGAGAGAGAGAAAAGAAAGAAAGAAAGAAGAAGAGCACCATCATGCATACATACCAAAGATCCCGAAAATGAAATGCGCAACATTTTCCATATCTTTAATTCACTTAAAGAACACAATTAACACAATAAGAGCCACACCACACCACCAGAACACTGAAAAGAGAAAATGATCTCTAATTTATAAGACCTCAAGAAAATGAAGATGGAAGCCAACAAAGTATGGTAGAGAGAGAAAGAGAGCAGAGGTTACGGGTCCACACTGCTTCAGACGAAAACACAAACTCTTTGTTCTCCCCCTCTCGCTGTGTGTTGGTATATAAAGAAGAAGACAAGCACTGAGAGAGAGAGAGAGAGAGAGTGGTTTTTAGTCTTATCCAGTGCTCTATTAATTACAAAAAGTTCCAGTTACAAGTTGCAACCGCCCCTGCCAACCTCTTTCTCAGAGAGAGAGAGAGAGAGAGAGGAGAGACAGAGAAGGGAGTGACTAGTTTTTAGTCTTATCCGATGCTCTAGTAATTACACAAAGTTCTTGCAACCGCCCCTGTCAACCTCTCTCTCTCTCTCGCTCGCTTTCTCTGCAACCGCCCCTGCCGACCTCTCTCTCTCTCTCTCTCTGTCTCTCTCTCTCTCTCTCTCTCTCTGCAACTGCCCCTGCCAACCTCCCTCTCTCTCTCTCTCTCTCTCTCTCTCTGCATACACATATACACATATATATATATATGGATCTATCGGGCGATCGATGACATACATGTGAAGAAATGATCAAAAAGGCCGTATTTGCCAGAGAATTGGGACTCTGTTAGTTATTTTCACTTCATTTATGTTGTGCGCCGATGACAACAACCGATAGAGGATTTCACAGATCTCAAACACAAAGAACAACCAAATAGATCCAAGAAGAACACACAATCACAAAGAACAAGATTTAACAAGGTTCGGTCTCAATGCCTACGTCCTCGGGGCAATCAATGGAGAGATTTATATTTAGGAAGATGATTACAATAGCTCTTAAGCCTCTTTGAATGCAAGAGAACTCAAAGCTAATCCTTTTTTCGCAGGCTTTCAACCTTAGAAAACCCCAGCAGCCCTTAAATACCATGCTGTTCCGCAATTTGCGGAACAGCAGATTTTTGCCCAAAACCCGACTGTCGGTCGACCGGCGGGTCGACCGACCTCCCCTCCGGTCGACCCGGTCGGCCGACCGAATTTAACCGAGAGTTTGGCTTTTTACAGTCAGGGTCTTTCGGTCGACCGGGCCGGTCGACCGCCTAAGGCCCTGTGCATGTTGTGCATGTCGGTCGACCGACCCTGCCTGATTCTGCTGCTGCTGCTATTTTCTGCTGCTGTCCACTTTGCCTTCCGTCGTCGACTTCCTTGGCGATCTCCTCGACACGACCCATGGCAATCCAGCAATCCAGTCAGCTTCCTAGGTAATAATCTCTCTTTCCAACAATTCTCCACCTCGGCGAAGATTTCCAAATCTGAGCTGAACTCCAACGAACCCCAGTCCATCATCTGGCGAAATTGACACACGATCTCGGTGAAATCGACACACGATCTCGGCTTGTGCGCACCGGTCGAAATCGACACACGATCTCGGCGAAATCGACACACGATCTCGGCTTGGAATCTTTAGCTCATCTATTCCTGGAAAACATCGCACATGCCTTCCCTGCACTTCACCTTAGGAAAATTTTCATACCTGCCGATCACTAACCGTGACTCCCTCTCCGCAACTTCACGACCTCACGAAGACTTCCTTATGAGCCAACACTGACTCTCCACTGACTAGCTCTATCTAGTCTATCTGTCTTCCACTGACGGTCCAACCAAATCTGCGTAGAACACACCAAACATCATCGGCTTCAACTGGATGCACACCACTCCTTATGCAAGCTCAACATCTTCTAACCGGAAGATAAACCTGTTCATCGAGATCACACCATCTCACTACTACGTGAGATCCAACTGGCCACACCACTTCACCTCTACATGAAGTCTCTTCACCTCTACGTGAAGTCTCTCCATCTCTACTTGAAGCTCCAATAGGCCACAACTCTTCACCTCTACGTGAAGATCCAAAATAACATCTCGAGAACCCAAATAGCTTCATAAGAGTTGCATCACCAAATGGCTGCGCCTTTACGGCTGCCTACGTATCTTTGCCCAAAAGGATCAAGCCAACCGTAGTTCATTAAAATGAGCTTCAAAAACTCAAATACTGGTACCTGTATTTGCAGCAGCGAACCTGTCTGACTGAGTCATATGAACCTCTTCCTGACCATCATGGAGAACAACGGCCTTTAACTTCAGCTTGTTGAGATCACAAGCTTGAGATCCATAATTCTTTAACCACGAACGTGGTTTCACCTTGGTTCCTATGGCTGCAAATAACTCGACATCCTCAACAATGTCGTCAATCTGTTCAGCATCACCCTTGGTATCTTGAACTCCTCCCGGTGTCACCTCCGATGAAGTTTCCTCTGATGCCGAACCAACTGGAGATGATGGAGTAGCATCAACCTCCACCCGCTGCAATCCTTCCTTGGTCTCCGTCCTCTCCACCTGCTGAGAGACAGTGGACTTCAACACTGAAGCCTCTCCAAATGTGACATGCCTGCTCATCACGATCTTCTTGTCTTCGGGGTCCCACAACCTGTAGCTGTTCCTTTTGACACCCAAGTAGACAAACCTCTTTGCCCGCGGATTCACCTTGCCACTCTTGACACTGAAGTAGGCCGGACTTCCAAACTCCCGCAGCACACCATGACCTTGAGCAGATTTCCCAGACCAAATTTCTAATGGAGCTTTACCTCATATCGCAGTCGATATGTTCATGAGATGGCTAGCATACTCAGTCGCCTCAGCCCAAAACGACCTGTCTAATCCTGCATTAGACAACAACCTCCGAACCTCCTCCAGCAAGGAACGGACTACATCTCTAGCCAACCCATCTTTACCTGTTGTGAAGTGAGTAGCAATACCTGTGTTCTGGCTAAACCGTAGGAACTGGTCCATGTCCTTTCTAACATTACTAATATGAAGCTCCTTTATCTTCCTACCTATTTGCCTCTCCATTCTTCCTCTCCACTTCACCAACACATCTAGGGCTTCACCCCTTTGTCTCATGGGATATATCCAAACCTGCCTAGATGAACCATCAATAAACGAGACAAAGTACCTGTGACCTCCAAGCGATGCCGTCTTAGCAGGTCCCCATACGCTCATGTGACCACAATCAAGAAGACCTTCATTGCGGTGAGTACTAGTGCTGAATCTCACCTTCTTCTTGTCCAGAACGCTGTGTCCACCTTCCAAATTGCAGGTAGCAGCACCTTCCATGGATTCCTTCTTTGCAGGAGCTTGCAAAGACCTTCCATCTTCGTGTCCGACCTTTCCCTGCCAGTCCTCCGGGCCACCTTTATCTAAAGAACTTGAAGTCTCCACCTGATCTGTAATCGTACTACCCTTCAAGTAGTAGAGATTGCCTCGGCGGACGCCCTTCATCACCACCATCGAGCCCTTGATCATCCTGAGATCGCCATTTCGAACAGATATCACCATGCCCGATGCTTCCAAAGTTCCCACGGAGATTAGATTTCTCTTCAACTGAGGTACATACCTCACTCCTTTCAGCTCCCTTTCCATCCCATCAAACATCCTGACTCGAATTATACCTACACCCTCCACACTACATGGGTGATCGTCGCCCATAACGACCAAACACCCCTCCAGCTGCTCAAAGTTGGAAAACCAGCCCCGATTAGGGCACGCATGGTATGTTGTACCTGTATCCAGAATCCACTCATCTTTCCATGAGTTACCAATAATGGGAGAACTGACTGAAAACGAGAAACCTGACGAGTCCGAATCTGCTCCATCTGCCTGTGAATTGCTCCTCTGAGTATTCGTCACTTTTGCAAGATTTGTTTCAGCCTTCGACTCCTTCTTCTTCCCCTTGAACTTAGGACAGTCCACTTTCCAGTGCCTTATCTCTCGGCAGAAAATGCACTGATCCTTCCTCAGATTCCTATAGCCCGACCTGGACTTCGATCTTCCTCTCACCTCCTTGCCCTTCCTCGATGAACCTCTGCCCCTTACTTCCAGTGCCTCCACTGATGAGCTCGTCTGAGAAGAATGTCTCTCCTTTCTCCTCGTCTCATAACTTATCAGTGCAGATGACACCTCATGGTAGTCCAAAGTCTGCCTACCATTGATAAACGTCATAGTGAATGTCTCATACTCCTCCGGTGGGAGTGAGTTCAGGAGAATGACCGCCTTGTCTTCCTCTTCTACCACGACATCCACGTTTATCAGATCTGTAAGAAGCTTTGTGTATCGGTTGATGTGCTCATTTACTGTGCTCCCCTTCTTCATTCGAAACTGATACAGCTTACTCTTAAGCTGCAACCTGGATTCCACACTCTTCGTCAGGTATTTCTTTTCAAGGGTTTCCCACAGTTTCTTCGCTGACGTCTCATATTGCACAAGATATTTTATGTCTTGTGACAAGCATGAACGTATCAAGCCACATGCCGACCTGTTCATCTTCGCCCACTCTTCATCGGTGGTTGTGTTCTTCTTCCTCTCCAATAGGAGGGTATCCTCGAGATTAGATGCGTTCAACGCATCCATAACCTCGCATCTCCACATACCGAAGTTATTAGTGCCATTGAACTTAACAACTTCAATCCTTGGGTGAGAGTTCATTGTTCTAACAGATGCAATTTCTTCTGCCATTGAGATTTTTCCCTGATCCTCTATCTATGCGGAAGATCAACTAACTTGAAATAGATCTATACACAAATAAAGATATGATTTTTACCTGTCCCTTGAAACCCTAGATCGAGTTTCTCACCAGATCTACTCCACCACGGATTCAACGAGCCCTCCTTGAGTCCTTCTGAGATCGACACACGATCTCCTCGAACACCCAATACCTCAGATCTGAGATCGACACACGATCTCCACCGGATCCGATCTCGAGCCCTCTGAATCCTCAAAAAATCCCAAGAGCAACCTAGATGCTCTGATACCACTTGTTGTGCGCCGATGACAACGACCGATAGAGGATCTCACAGATCTCAAACACAAAGAACAACCAAATAGATCCAAGAAGAACACACAATCACAAAGAATAAGATTTAACGAGGTTCGGCCTCAATGCCTACGTCCTCGGGGCAATCAATGGAGAGATTTATATTTAGGAAGATGATTACAATAGCTCTTAAGCCTCTTTGAATGCAAGAGAACTCAAAGCTAATCCTTTTTTCGCAGGCTTTCAACCCTAGAAAACCCCAGCAGCCCTTAAATACCCTGCTATTCCGCAATTTGCGGAACAGCAGATTTTTGCCCAAAACCCGACTGTCGGTCGACCGGCGAGTCGACCGACCTCCCCTCCGGTCGACCCGGTCGGCCGACCGAATTTAACCGAGAGTTTGGCTCTTTACAGTCAGGGTCTTTCGGTCGACCGGGCCGGTCGACCGCCTAAGGCCCTGTGCATGTTGTGCATGTCGGTCGACCGGACCGGTCGACCGACCCTGCCTGATTCTGCTGCTGCTGCTATTTTCTGCTGTGTCCACTTTGCCTTCCGTCGTCGACTTCCTTGGCGATCTCCTCGACGCGACCAATGACAATCCAGCAATCCAGTCAGCTTCCTAGGTAATAATCTCTCTCTTTCTAAGAATTTATATATCAGCGTGAGAGAGCAGAGGCAATTAAAAGGTGTTTTTCATTATACCCTGTTAATTATCTCTTTGGAATACAAATTACACTTCTAAAATTCCCCGTACACATCTCTCTTTTTAGATTCTACGCATCCTGTTTGATGTTGATGGGAACACTTCAAGCGCATTTCGAATTGCAAGCAACTGAATCTTCTTTGCTTGAAATGGGCCTCTATATAGGGTCTGTTTGGTTGTCGTAACTGGCCGTAATTCGTAGTTATAATTGGTAAAGTCTTTTACAATTGTAAATGAGTTACATGTATGTAAATTTTACGGTGTTTGGTTGGTAATATAAAATTGTAAAGTGGGAAAGTGTATTGTACTTTACGGTGTTTGGTTGTCGTAATGTATAAGTCGTAAGTGAAAAAGTTGACCACAAAATTAACTATTTGGTGAATTTAAAAGTTTTAATACTGCAAATAAATATTAAAAAAGTTAAATATTAAAAAATTTTAATATTAATATAAAGAAATAATACAAATTTGTATGACCACAAAATTAACTGTAACTGGACTGTAAGTGAGTGGTAACTGGGTTGCAAGTGAGTGTTAGTTGAGTTACGTAAGTCTTTTACGAATTACGGTCCAAACAAACGTCGTAGTTGTAACTGGATAGTAAGTCATTTACGAATTACAGAATTTTACGCGAAACAAACGGCCCCATATATAGACACACACAAGTCTATCTCTATATATATATATATATTCAGTTCCAAACACCCGTGAACTTGAGATTCGAAAATAGCAATAAAATGCAAGCAAAGGGAGTGGGGATTATGATTCTGCTTCTATGGGATGCAGAGCCTCCTCTTTCTTGTCAGAAAGATGGGACTTTTTAGTGACGATTTTAACACATGTATGCAAATGTTGTCTTGACGCTAGTCCACTTTGGAGGCTGAAAATAATTCACACAGATAAGGTACACATGAAATGAAAATCTGTGGACAGCCAGTCACATGTGACAACTGTTAATCTTAACAATAAAATAAATAAAAGAAAGGAAGAAAGAAAAGATGCAAAGTGCAATATGTAACTTTGGAAGGCTGAGTATGCAAATATCCTGGGTCATATAGTAGGGCGTGTTTGTTTCGTCGCAAAACGCCGCAAAACGCAAGTCGTAAAACTTTTTTCACATTTTCCGTTGTTTGTTTCGCTGAAAAATAAGTTATAAAATGCAACTCTTCTTTTCTCACTTACAGTTGCTACAGTTAAATTTGTGGTCATGTAAATCTCACTTTTACACTCATATTTTCCCACTTGCAGTTGCTACAGTTAATTTTGTGGTCATGTAACTCTCACTTGTAGTACACTTATAGCTCAAAACAGTTTTTTGATAATCAATATATAATTTAATATTATTAAATATTTAATATTTTAAATAGTGTTTAATTTCTAATTTAATTATTTAATATTTTTAATCTTTAATATTTTTATTGTTTTTAATATTTAATATTTTACTATTTTAATTTAATATTTTTATTTAATATTTTATTTAATACTTTATTATTTTATTAATGCTTATTCAATTTTTTATTATTTTATTTAGAGTTAATATTTTATTAATATAACAATATTATACTTTAATATAAAATTACTATATATTTAATTATTTATTTTTTAATATAAAAAATTACTTTATTAATATCATAATATATTTTATTATTATATTAATATTTTATTATGCTAATATTGTAATAATAATTCAATATAATAATACTATAACGATAATTTATTATTAAATTATAATTATATTTTACTTTGTTAATTTTATATTTCTATAATATTACAACAATATTATAATAAAATTTATATTATAATAATTTTTAAGTATTTTTAATATTATAATATTGTAACTATATTTTATTATTTTTGTAAGATTTTTTAATATTTATATTTTATTAGTATTCTTAAAATTTTATTAACGTTCTTTAGATTTTCTTAAAATTTTATATTATTTATTTAGTTAATATTATAGTAATATTTTACTATTTATAATAATATTTTATTAATATTATTGTTATAAATAAAATATTAAGATTATTAATTTTTATCTCAAATTTATTAATACAATTTAATTTGCAATAATAGATTTAATTTAATAGTATTTATAATATTTAAATCACTGCTACAGTTAATTTTGTGGTCAACTTTTCCACTTACACTTTTACATTACCAACCAAACACCGTAAAACACAATATACTTTACCATTTACAATTTCACTTTATCAACCAAACACCGTAAATACAATATACTTTTCCATTTACACTTCACTTTATCAACCAAACACCGTAAAACACAATATATTTTCTCTGCTACAGTTCACATTTTTCATTCTCATTTTACGACTTACGACTTGCGACGTTTTGCAACGAAACAAACAGGTCCTAAATGTCTAGCACCATACTTCTTTTCCGGCAATATAGGCGGTGGGTTGGTGCAAGTGAATTTGAACTCCCAAACTCTTTTTCAGCTGCAGAAAAGGTTTACCATTGTGTTACAGTGAAATTTACTTTTTTACAACTATACTGATCCCTTTATGCATCTTTGTTTATTTTTTTTTCCATTTTGCTGATTAAAGAAATTACTAACAGAATACACAAATGATAATAGATGGTACGCGGATTGCCCTCTTATGCAATACATTGTAGCTCTGAAGGAAAGTCTTAAATTTATTATCCTTCTCACTTTTAAGAAACTAGCTTTCACTTGATTTCAAAAAATAATAAAAAACTTTTAAAAATACAAGAAACTACCATGAGTTTTCATAATAACCTTCAAAATTTAAAAAAAAAAACTATCATAAAAAGGGCGTAGCATGGCAGTTTATTGTAAATTTCAAAATTATGTTTTATGAAATTAGGTCTTTTTAAATTACCAGACTATATAATTAACTGTGTGAAATTTTATAATTACCCAGCACTACTCCTTTCTGCAAATGCTAAAGACAGTCGGACACCAGAAACAAACATGAAATAAATCTCTTCTTTCTCTTTTTGTTGGATATGATGTTTTCAGGGAGCGCATGATTTTTGGTTGAGGGCTATCTCTTTTTTCTCTTTTTGTTGGACTCACCAGTATGATGTTTTTAGGGAGGGTTTTTTATTTTGAAATTCTCCTGATTTTTTTATTATACGCTTTGTTCTGTCCTCACGACACCTGCATGTGCTTCTAAGCTGTTTCTAGGTGGGAGACATATTTCTCATGTATTTCATTTTGTGGAGCTGTTTCGTTAAAACTTTATTAATGAAACGTGGGAGACTTCTTGGTTAACTATTTTCACTCTCTCAAAAAAAAAAAAAAAAATGCTCCCTGATTCTGTCTTGCTCTAGAATTCCATTAATTGGAGGGAAGGCTCTTTGTCCAAAAGCACTGTCTGAATACTCCGGAGCTTCCTTACTAATGAGAACTAGGGGTGAGCAGAGTTCGGTTATAACTGAAATAACCGACCAAAAATCGAAACCCGAACCCGAACCGAACCGAACCGCTCTAATTCGGTCGGGTTTCGGTTTTGTGTTCCAAAACCCGAATAGACCGAACCGAACCGAATTTCTCACCCTATATATTAATCTACTCAAATTCAATTTAGTGAATCATATAGTTCATAATAAAAACTGGTGGAAGCTTATCTCATTAGTTTTAGTAATACCATCTTTTTTATGTTGAATATGTGAAAGCAATATTAAGTACACCATCACAATTGAGAATAATATTTATATTAATATAGTTCTTTTTTTAATTCTTATCATTAAAAGTTAGTAATAATTATATGAGTTTTGATATAAGAGCTCAAATACGGTGTAAAAGTTTTAGAATATGAAATTTTCAATTCACATTAAGCTTAGAATCTTTTTCTTATTTCTAATTTGGGTAATAGATATTTGAGATTATAATATTAAAGGATGATAACATAATGGTGATTAAAAAATGTAAGAAATGATGACAATATATTGACCTAACTGAAAAAACCGAAAAACCGAACCGAACTGAGTTGATTCGGTTCGGTTCGGTTACTAAGTCTAATCGGTTCGGTTCGGTTTTGCAAAAATTAACAAAAACCGAACCGAACCGACCGATGCTCACCCCTAATGAGAACAAGCAGACCGACCTGTTGATTAATCACAGCCATTTATTACTATATGAGTAATAAATTCTAGACTTTCTCGTTCATTGCACTCATCCTCAAAGTTAAATCATAATTAATTAGGTATAAACGTATCATTTTGATTAATGAGTGAATCGGTCTATTGGTCTTCATCTTCATCTCTGCGAGGGCACAAAATATGCGGGCAGTTGGCCGAGGAGGATGGAGGCCAGGAAACGTGGCGAACGGCGGTGACGGACGCGTGCACTTCTTTAGGATGGGCAGTGCACAGATCATACTCAGACGTAGGTGTGAGCGAAGGGAAGAGAGAAGTGCAGAGATGAGATCTGTTGGCTTAGTTCAGACAAGACCAAGCCCATGATGCTGGCTCTTTTGGTTTTTTAGTTTGAGGAGGTGAAACTTGCTAGCTAGCTTCTTGTGTTTGTTTCTCATTCATGGAGTTAACTTATGGGTTTGGACTCTTCTTTTAGCTTCTTTCCACTTGGGTACCTTGCAAATTATTAATCCAACCGGTTGAAGATGAAACTCGATTTGCATGTAAGATTTTGAAAAACGATGAAACATAGTATTGAAAAAAAAAAAAAAAGCACTAAATTAGAGTCTTATACTAATTATAATGTTCTTGTAAAAAGAGAGGGCAAAAATATGAGATATAATTTTTTTTAACTCTATGATAGGACTTCGTCAAAAGGGACCCTACGGAACAATCAAGCATAATGCATGTGATATGATCCTAATTGTTGGTTAATTTTTGGTCTCTTGATTGCCTGAAAAGAAAGAAACAACCTGCATGATCTCTCTAGTTTGTGTTCATCCTTTTGAGAAGAATTTAAGATTTGAGGGAGTTTTATAAGGTAACATGTGGTTGAAAGGTAAGAAAATAATGAATACGCCTACAATATTCATGTCATCTATCATCTTTGCTTTCATGTATCTTGTTGATTACTATGAGGATAGCTACTAGCTAGTTTCCCTTATTATTCTGATGTTATTCAAATGATGTCAAAATATTATCCATGACATATAGATACAGCTCAGCAACGTGAAGCAGAAAACTACTTGCATCTAGTCTTTTGCCACAGTATACATTGTATTGGATAATGTCAATAAGTTTCTTAAACTTGATTATCCATACTATTACAAAAAGCACTGGTTGAGTTAAAAAAATATTCATTTATTAATTTTGACCTTAAGGGGAAGAATCAATTATTTCATTAGAAAACTTTAGCTGTAAGATAATTAGACATGACAAGTTTAGTAATTTTATTTTTTTAACTAATAAATATAGTTTAGAATTTAATATTTTCTTGAGTCTACAATCTCAATGTCGATAGTTTTGATTTTTTTGGTCTCTTTCTTATCTCTATCTAACAATAGCCCCTGCTCTCCAAATACATATCTCTATATTTTTCAATTTGAAACACCCACTCATAAATTAATGCGCAAGTCATTATGTAACAGAAAGATAAAAGTATGGGAAATTTTGCTACACCTCTTCTGTTATATATTTTATACTATTTTCTAAAACATGCAATATCTTTATAAATTAAATTAAGATAAGACAACAATTATTCTAGCATGTAACTACAATTATAATTAAAATAAAACAAAAGAATCTGGTCTGGGGAATGCAGTCACGATGTTGCTGCCCTAAAGGATCAAAAGCCCGTCTCCTTATTCAGATGTTGAATCGACCTTATCTCCTAGCGGTAAAGGATCCCCCAGATTCGCCAGCACTCAGCCCAGGACGGTAGGTAGAGCCTCTACTCAAATGAAAAAGCTGCCCAGAAAAATGAAGAAAAAATTCTTTTTAACACTGAAGCCATTCTCACGAAGAGTAGTCTTCAGGTTTTTTTTAAGATGAAAAAAGAGAAATGAGTTTTGTGTCTTACTATTGAGTGAGGGGTCTATTTATAACCTTAGAACCCAAGTTGTTATAACAATTTCAACAGAAAATCCAAGTAGTTGAGATATTTTCTCAACTGATTTAGATTCTGAGACTTGGTCAAAGTTGACTTGGTAAAATAAATTTGAAATGAAAACTTTTCCTTTTATTTTAATTCAAAAAATCCAACAGTCCCCCCCAAAAGCTTGAGTTTCAGGGAAGACAGAATAAAACAAATCAATAATAAATAACAATCAATCATCAGATCATAAATCACGAGTGAAATTCGGCAACATCATACTGTGAATTCGGGATAGGTGGACTACGCATGAAATCTTCCTTAGTGAATTTATTGCCATCTGAGACATAGTGGACTACGCCTGTAACTAGCCTCTTTTATCAGATATTGATAGAATAAACACACAGTAAGTCTCCATCTATTGAGCGAGCGGGTTGAGTGTTAAAGGCCATGCTCACAATAACAGACTCATGAGAGTTTCTAGGGTCAGTCCTGCCCCTCAACCACGGCCATCACGGTTCCTCTCACATAGGTAAGTCCTCAAAGGGTACTACAACTGGATAGTATACCCTCCATACTACATGCGTTGGACTTATTAAGAGTTAAACTCACCTTACTTAGCTGTATCATAAGAGCATCTCACTATAGAGCAGGGGTAGTAGTTACAACGCTACATATAGGATATAAATATCCGGCTTGATGCTCCACACGAGTTTCACGATTCCAGCTTATTACTCCCACATTGAATCTCTTTCATGAAACCAGCTCCCAATCAAGTAGGTTGGGTTCCCGCTATCGGTGAACTCTACTATGGGCTTAACCTCATCTCCCTCAATGAAATTAGAACTATACTCCTAGAAAGACCCTCAACCAGAATGACTTTATGTTTTTAGGGTCAGAAAAATGGCTTAACAGCATTTTATTTTCAAGTGGTGATCATCAGAGATTTAACCCTTCATGACCATATTATTATTACTCTTGACATCTTTTATTAGACCTATAAAGTTTTTGAGTAATTGTCAGAGTCTCCCCCCATTTGGAATTATAAGATAGTTATAAAGTTTTCCTTGTAACCTTAGTTTCAAAACGAACAAATTATACCATAATGATTTATGATAAAGCATATATACATTGTATTTGATTATTCAAATATTTAAGTATATATGTCTATATTTATTTGCTAAAGAATAGTCAAGAAATTTATATTTGTCAAAAGTCATAGAATGCACAATTAGAGCAAAGTTTAAGAATTAACATGTAATTCAGATATATCTGAAAAAATAGTTTAAGCATATACTTAATCAAAACATTAAGAACTATACATGTACTAGAGAAAAATATTTATTATCCATTCTATTCACTTTATTAAGATTGATGATGTCACAGATGAGATTTGATATCTTATAAGATGGCTGCAAATTAGTTCTTTACCAGATAGCAAAGCATCCTAATTTGCCTTGCTATTTATATTATTAATAGTATCCGAATTTTCATCTTAAGCAAATCACTATTCTCTTAACTTAGTGATTAGGATATAAAATATAATTTTTCTTTGTATATGCAACATGTTTATGCTTTCGTAAATAATACATGCATATAATATATGCAATATATATCTTTAATTTTGAAAATATATCATATTTAAAATCTTCAAAGAATTTTAAATGATTTTAAAAAAATTTCATAATTTAATTAACAATGAAAATTATAATATTCTTTTAAAAAAAAAAGCTCTTTTAAAGAAATATTTGAAGTGCATAATTATTAAAATATAGTAATCATTCAATATATTTTATTATAAAATGATGCACTTATAATTTCAATATATATACACACACATAATTTCATGAATAAAAAATTAAAAGTTTAATATTTTCTGCAACTATAAGAATATTCTCATAGTTAAATCATGAAAACACTTAAGCAGGAGGTGTATAAAATTTTTTAGTTTAAAAATATATTTTTAAGAAGTATAATAAGTTATATCAACATATGACATTTTTTTATTTAATATAGTTTCAATAATAAATATCTCATTGAATAAAAGCTAGTAGTGAAATGAGAAAATATTTTTACTTATAAGGTAATTTTGAGAAAATTTATTTCATTACTCTAGGTATTAAAATATATAAAATTTTAAATTTTAAGAAATGTAATAAGAATTTGATTTAAAATTTCTAATCAAGAATCTCGACCAATTCTTGACAATTAAAACTATATTTGAAAATATCAAAATAGAAATTTAATTTATCTTTAAACTTAGTTAGAGAAAAATTATAGTTTGTAAAGTCAAAATTGAAACCTGATTTCTAAAAAGTCTAAATAGGGCCAAATTTAAACTTGATAATTATAAATTAAGGGTAATGTCTAAAATAATAATGAGATTAGGAGGTAGTCTCTTCATCTCAATTATAATATTAAATTATAAAAAATTATTCATTTAGGCAATCTAGCTTTATTAGATCCCAATTAAAGTTAGATGGGGAACAAAACCGCACATGACTATTCATCATCCTGTACATAGCTAGAATTCTAATTCTAATTAATTTATCATGGTCCAATTATTATTCATCAGATTCAAATATGAAAGATTGTTAAAGCTCGAACCAACCATAATTTGTAATCATGGCTAATTCTAGATAGATTCAAGTATGTCTAAATGGTGATAAAATTAGGGTTATAACCTAAATAACATCACTTCTAAAGTTATGATGAACAAAGGCTGATGATATATTTAATAAAAGATTTTAGAATTATTGGGTTAGTTAAAACCTCAATTTTATCAGTCTAATTGGCTAGGTGGAAGGTTTTCCGCTCTTAGCGTTCCTTAATTACTGAACCACGTTGAGTACCCTTCCTTTGTTAAACACCAATTATATGAATTTTTGAGGAAATGATTTACCCTTTAATTTTATTATCTTATTGATCTAAAGATACTCAAAAGCTTGTGCCTATTTCAGCTTCATTAAGAGTGTATAAATAATATTGTTGTACTCTAAATTTGTCAAAATGATAGAAAGATTTCTACCATATTTTCTGTGTTCATAATATTAAAATGTCAGAATACAAGTTTATGTTGTTAACTTTTAAATTAGGGTATGTAAAAGAAAAAGGATGTAGGGGATCTTAGTTTCAATTTGTAAAACAATATAATCTAGTTGCTTTTATTTGTTGAAGAAAAAAAATTGATTACCAGTCTCTGGTTAGAGATTATTTCTATTGTTGAAGAAACTAAAGGACGAGGTTTTAACTGGGAAAAAAAAAGGATTATCATGATAGGAGGGAATCACCCTCAAGACAGACAAGCAAGATACTGTTGTGCGTAGATCAACAAACTCTTTGAGAAACCCTTAAGCCACAGATGCAATAGAGGAGAACTACCAACAGCAAGCACAATAAAAACAATGGAAGAAAATCAAACAGAAGATTTAACGAGGTTCGGCCAATTTTGCCTACGTCCTCGGGGCAAGGAAGAGAGATTTCTTTATTGATTCAATAATCAATACAATTGCAAGAATTATTTATGAAGAGGATTCTTTTCTCTATTTATACCCAAGGAACCCTAGAAAATTCAGATTCCTTATTGGACTCGTTTCCAATTCAGAACACTTTCCGAATTCAGCCCAGATCCGTCTGTTGGTCGACCGACCGGTCGACCGACCCAAGTCCCGGTCGACCGTGCCCAACCGAGAGTTAGGCCATGTCAGTCGGTCGACCGGAAGGTCAACCGGCTCCTGCGGTCGACCGGGCGATCGACCGCGATGGCCTGTGCATGTTGGTGCACACTGGTTGACCGCCCGGTCGACCGGTGTCTGCTGCTGCTGTTTCTTCTTTGCCTTGGCTTCATCGTGTCGACTTCCTCGACTTCCTCTCTCTTCCTACAATTCTCCACCTCGGTGAAGATTTCTCAAATATGAGCCGAACTTCCAACATAGGATCTGTCGACTCGAAAGTGGCTGCACCAGTGTGGTTGCCTACGTACCTTGCCCGAGGGATCAAGCCATCCGTAGTTCATCCAAAGGAGCTTCAAAAAGCTCAGTCAACATGAAGGATATGGAGAAATGTTTTACAATGTGTAAACTTTACTCCTGACTCCACCTTGGTAAGCATATCGGTGGGATTCTCCGTTGTGTGAATCTTCAGTAACTCAATATCACCATCATCTAGAATCTCCTGAACAAAGTGGAACCTGACATCGATGTGCTTCATTCGTGCATGATACACCTGGTTCTTGGCTAAATAAATAGCACTCATACTATCACAATTGATCTTTAGTAGATCCTGATCAATCCCCAAGTCATCAAGTAATCCTTGAAGCCAATTACCTCCTTTATAGCCTCCGTCATGGCCCTGTACTCGGCCTCTATAGTAGACAATGCAACAGTAGATTGTAGAATAGAGCGCCAACTAACCGGTGCTTGAGATAATGTAAATACATACCCCATTGTGGACCGGCGTTTGTCGATGTCACCAGCATAATCGGAATCAATATATCCGATACAGTCATGCTTCCCTGTGGAATCCTTCTCAAATATCAAACCAACATCTATGGTACCTTTAATGTACCATAGAATCCACTTCACTGCCTCCCAACGATCCTGTCTAGGATCATGCATATACCTACTGACCATGGAGACAACTTGTGATAAATCTGATCGTGTACACACCATAGCATACATCAGACTACTCTAGCATATAGGACGCGAGTCATGTACTCACGTTCTTCAACAGTCTTTGGAGACATAGTGGTAGATAACTTGAAATGAGGAGCCAGTGGTGTACTTACAGATTCGTACCCTTATCGATGTTGAACCTCTGAAGTACCTTTTTCAAATACCCCTTCTGTGTCAAGCTCACCTTGCCACTCCTTCGGTCTCGTGTGATTTCCATGCCTAGCACCTTCTTTGCTTCACCAAGATCCTTCATCTCAACCTTAGAAGATAAGTCTCTTTTCAGTGTATTAATTGCAGATCAAGGCTTTGAAGCAATAAGCATATCATCTACATATAATAGTAAATATATATACTCTCCTGTAGGTAGCTTGTTGTAATACACACATGGGTCATAATGGCTACGTGTGTACCTCTTTCCTCTGAAGGAGCTGTCGAAACGCTTATACCATTGTCTAGGAGACTGTTTTAACCCATACAGCGATTTCTTCAGCTTGCACACCATATCTTCTTTTCCTGCAGTCTTGAACCCTGTCGGTTGAGACATATAGATCTCCTCATCCAGATCGCCATAGAGAAAGGCGATCTTTACATCGAGTTGATCAAGGTCCAACTCGTACTGTGCTACTAGAGCCAATAAGATGCGAATTGAAGAATGCTTTACAATAGGAGAAAATACCTCATTGTAGTCAATTCCTTCTCTTTGTGCATAGCCTTTTGCTACCAATCTGACTTTGTAGCGCACCATATCTTCTTTAAGAGATCCCTGCTTTTTTGCGTACACCCACTTACAGCCAATTGCCTTCTTTTCTTTGGGCAATCTTGTGAGTTTTCAAGTGTCATTTTTGTATAGAGACTTCATCTCTTCTTTCATGACATCTTTCCACATCTTCGACTTTGAACTGATTTCAGCTTCTCTGTAGGTGGACGGGATAGCCTCTTCAACGACCGGAAGAGCATAAGCAATCTGTAGTGAGCCAACCTACTTTACGTGTGTTTCTCCTTGGTCTTCTAACTGCACTAGAATCAGGAACATCACTCACGATCTGTTCTTGATCATCATCAACATCAGCATCTACTTCTGCTACTTGATCATTAACTTGTGTCACCCTAGGCATGATCCTCAAAGATGTTGAACTTTCTAGAGATAGTGGATTAGCATCGTTCTTCACCTGCTGCGATACTTCTTTGGTCTTGATAATCTCCACCTGCTGAGAGATCTTAGGCTTCAACATTAAAACCTCATCAAATGTGACATCTCTGCTGAAAATAAACTTTCTGTCCGTAGAATCCAACATCTTGAATCCTTTGATTCCCTTCTTGAAGCAGACGAACAAGCCCTTCTATGCTCTTGGGTCTAGCTTATCTTCTTTAACATGATAATAGGCTGGATAACCAAATACCCTTAGCAAATCATAATTAGAAGCAGTTTTTTCTGACCAAATCTCTAGTGGAGTTTTTTCTCCTATCGCAGACGAAGGCAACCTGTTAACAAGATAGCAAGCGTATGCTAAAGCCTCAACCCAGAAATTCTTCGATAAACTGGCATTAGATAACATACAACGGACCTTTTCTAGCAAAGTCCTGTTCATCCTTTCTGCTACCCCATTCTGTTGCGGTGTTTCTCTCCCTGTGAAGTGCTTTTCTATCCCCACATCAAGACATAGCTTAAGGAAAGGATCTGACTTATATTCCCCTCTATTATCTGAACGGAGGACCTTGATTTTCCTTCCCGTACTTCTCTCCAAATTCTTCTTCCACTTCACAAATAATTCTAGGACTTGCCCTTTGTGCTTCATGGTATATACCCACATCGCATAGAATAATCATATATGAAAGTCACAAAGTAGTGGTTACCTCCAATTGATGCAATCTTGGTAGATCCTCAAACATCAGTGTGAATATAATCCAAAATCCTCTTGGTGCAATGAGTTGCTGTGCCGAATTTCACCTTGGTCTTCTTTCCGATGATGCAATGTTCACAAAATTTCAGCTTGCAGGTTCCAGCACGTTTCAATAATCCTTGTCTTGCAAGAGCTTGCAAAGACTTTTCACCTGTGTGTCCCAGCCTCATATGCCATAGCCTGGTTGAGTCTTCATCTGAATCAGTAGAAGTAGCCACTTGCCCTGTAACAGTACTACCCTTCAAGTAGTAAAGATTATTCTGACGAACGGCCTTCAGCACCACCATCGAGCCTTTGATCATCTTGAGGACTCCATCCTTTATTAATACCACAAGACTCAATGTCTCCAAAGCTCCAACAGAGATACGGTTTCCCTTCAGTTGAGGTACATACCTCACTTCCTTCAGTTCTCGTATCATCCCATCGATCATCTTGATCTGGATTGTTCCTACACCTTTCATGGCACATGGATGATCGTCACCCAAAACAACTGAACATCCCTCTAGCTTCTCAAAACTAGAAAATCAATCCCTATTCAGGCACACATGGTATGTAGCACCAGTATCCAATATCCACTCATTTTCTCCTAAGTAGCCAATGATAGGTGTAACACCCCGAATTTTTAAACGCTGATTTAAAAAAATAATCTCAAATTATTATGTTAATTGAATGTGTAATGAATTTTAACTTAATTTTGGGAATGTCTAGTGGCATATATGAATATGCCTATACCATGATTATTATGTGACTTGTATTTCAATAAGATGAAATACTAGTATTATACTTGAAATGCATGTATTTATCAAGAATATGCATAAATGGCAATTTTATGTATATTATATTTTAGTGGAGGGAGTAGGTTTGCATGAGAAGAAAGATCAATGGCCAAGATCTTCTTGATTGGGGGAGTGACACTTGGATGGAAGGGAGGTGGCAAACTTGTAATACTTTGGGGGTTTGACTCTTGAAAGAGTCAAGAGACCTTTTATGACTTCATCTTCATTCTTGAGAAGTTTCTTCATGGAGAAGAAACCCTAGAACCCAAATAAAAAAAAAATCCCATCTTGATCTCAAGCACTCTATTTCTCTCCCTCTCTTTTCCTCTCTACTCTTTCTCTCCCTCTCTCCCCTTGGGCCCGGATCCGCGCGCGCGCAGGCCAAGGACGGCCGGCCGGGCCGGCCGCCGCCCGGCTAGGCGGCCGGCCAAGCGGCGGTTGGGCGGCGGCGGCCGGCTAGGGCGGCCGGAAGTTGGAATTCGTAGAAGGTGAGTGGGTTTCTCCTTGTTCTTGCTCAATTTTACCTTTTGGTGAAGCCCTAAATTTGGATCTATGGATTGAATGGAAATTTTTCCTTGAGTTATACATGCAATATCCTTTGAAATTTCATTGCTTTTTAAGGTAGGAATTGGTAAAAATTTGATCTTGATATATATTGAATTAATTCCACTATACAAAATTGATGGGTAAGGAGGTTGTATAATAAAATATGTCATGTAGAGATGGGGCTTATACATTTTCAGATTTGGTGTAAGTCTTAAACCTAGAATTCTTAACCTCATATTTTAAGTCAATGGTGATGAAGCTCTCATTGAGAGTTGTGGGACTAATGTTTGAGCAATTATGTTCTTCCTTAAATTGGAATAAAATGCTCCATAGAATCATCGGACTAATACATGATGAACTTGCTAGGTATTGCTAATTCTTATTTTAAAGTAGAACTTTTCTTGTGATTATGGAATAACTTGCTAGTGAGAAATTGTGTAATACCCCGTTTCCGGAATACGTACTTAGTTGCGTATTCAGCTTTTCGATCGTATTTTTCGATTTACTTCCCGTATTTGACCGATTTTAATTTCAAATATCATTTTCTAAAATATTAGATTTTATGAGAATTTCTGGAATTTTCTAGAATTTAAATGAATTTCTTCAAACCGGTGTCGACCAGTGCCGCTGATCGATTCCCGAATTTTTATCTTACAAACTGTTTAGAAATTCTAGAAGATTCTTTAGACATTTCTGCTTAGAATAATATTCCTTACTTAAATACTTTTTCTGAAGATTTTACGAATTTATGGATATCCCACCGGAGTCGGCAGAAGACTGATTCCAGTATTTTTATTTCACAAACAGTTAGAAATTTCTAGAAAGTCCTTTAGGCATTATCTCTTAGAATCATATTTTCTACCTACATTCTTTTTCTGAGCATTTTATGATTTTATGAAAATTCTTTCGGAGTCGGTAGGTAACTGATTCCGGGATTTTTAGCTTTAAAACTATATAGTATTTCTTCAAACGGATTTCACTATGAGTCTTCATATAATATTATTGATTTTTGGTGAAAATTGCGAGTCGTTCCGAGATACTTGAATTTCGGACGATTTCGGTATTTTCCGAAATGTTTTCCCGCATACTCGACTTTAACTCGAGAATTTGTGTTTCTGATATTTTCATTTTTGGAGACCAAGAAAATATCTTCTCATTTCATTTCTTTTTCCTTTTTCCTTTCTCTATTTTCCTTTCCTTCATCTCTAAGCCAAAGGATTTTCCAATTTCCAAAAATTCCAACAATTCAAATTTTACAACAAATATCTCAAATTCCACACTCTTCCTCATTAATGCCCTCTTTCTCTCTCTCTCTCTCTCCATGGCCGGCCACCATTGGCCAAGAGAGACACCTCACCCCCTTTTTTACACAAAAACCCCTCTCAATTTCTTTATTTGCATTCCCTTTACAAAAATCAAATCCTATATAAGTTTTTCCTTTACAATTCTTTTTCTTTTCTTCACTTCACCAAGAAAATAGCCTTCAACCTTTCTCCTCCATCTCAAACCCTAATTCCAAAGAACACCTCAAGGCCTTCATCTTCTTCTCAAGCTACCACAACCCTTGGATTTGGATCGCATCTCTCTTCGTCGGAAGTATCGCCAAAGACCTAGTTGGTGATATCGTCGACCACAATCTTTCGGAACTTGTAAAAGTTTCACACAACCGATCGAAGTGAGTATAATTACTCACCAAGACTTGCAATCTTCCTTGTATACTTGTGTTGACAATCATGTCCCCTTAAGTCATCAAAATCATATTTTTAGCTATCAAAAATAACCACTACAAAAATCTGATTTTGACCTAACAGCAGCATTTTTCAGAACTTCGGTCGACCGGCCCAAGGGGGCAGTCGACCGATGTGCACAAACGTGCACAGTTTTGAGTAGGCGGTCGACCGGTTCACCAACCAGTGGACCGGTAGAAAACCTGGAGCTCACGCATTTTGTCCGGTCGACCGGCAGTCGACCGTTAACCTGTTTTTGGGTAAAAATTGTTGTTTCTTTTATGAATTGGATTTTACCCTTGCTTCACATATGATATACTATTCTTGTTCATGCTCTATGATTTGTACTACATGACATGTTACTTGATGGACCTCATGACTTGTTACTTCTTGACTCGTTATCATATATTCTCATTTTAGGACTTGTTAAATATGAAATATCTCCATCTCTTCATGCTATCACTTAAACACCAAGCATGATACACTCGACTATTTTATAAAATGGACCAACTTACACATGGGACGGGGGAAATATGCGGATATCGGTATGTGTTCGTGTTTACAGTGGTATTAGGTTAATTGTACAATTATATTCCGGTCTGACCTGAGGGCCTCCAGGGGACCGAGGGGAGTGCTTGCTCCCTATTCCTGAATACTGTCATGACTAAAGGCATACATAAGACCCTCCTGTTAGGCCTTGCGGCTGGTTCCGTCATCAAGCAACGGAACACCCTGGACCGTGGTCCCGGGCATGTACGGGACCCACTGTAAACATAGTTCGTCGATACAACCGCTGTTTCCAATAACAAACTTGCTTTACTAGGATATGGATCTATGTGTTCTGGGACGCTGGGTCACATAGCTAGATATCACAGTAAGACAAGTAATAATAATTATAGACTTAATTTGTACATTCATTGCATTATGGCTTTACCTTATTATGTTTTCATCACTTGTTAGTCGATGCTATTTATTACTGTTCCATCTTCTTTATTCCTGTCCCTTAGCCACTTGGCTACAGTTGTTTACTATTATATGTCTTGATTCCTTGGATTTGCATATTCAGATTCTGAGGCTTGGAACGAAGTGGAGCCATCCACAGAGGACCAGGCTTATTTCAGTGAGCAGGCTGACCAACTCTAGTTCCCTCGTGCCAGACTCTTCCTTTTGGCTCACGAATCTTCATCCATTACGTGAGCATCTTGTGTACATGTTTGTATATTGTCTTTTTGGACTTGGATATGATAAATAACACTTGTAAAGTGTATTACTTTATCATAGTTTGTATAACTTTGTACTTGTATCTTGTAAGTTGGCATATGAATACACCACGCTTTGTGTTGTACTCTGATTCCTTATTGTACTTTTATGCTTAGCGTATATACGTGGGGGCTTCTTCTGACCTACATATATACGTCGCAGTGACGTCCCCGTATCCGTGGAATCGGGGCGTTACAGGTTGGTATCAGAGCTTAGGCTCTCACACCTAAAAGTACAATCAAGTGGCAAATTCTAGTAATTTGCGAATGCCAACTACAATGTACAGAGTTATCAAGTCCTTCTTGATTCCGTCCTTGATTCATTTCCTTGTGTTCTAAACTCCTTCCATCCATTTGTTTCCAATTCCAGTTATCCTATTCAATTCGGTATGGAGAGACGATCGGGTCGTAACAATATCGGGCAAGTACCGAATGGACCTGTAGGAGGAGAGAATGCCGATGTCCTGAGAGTTATTCAGGCCATGATGGAGAACCAGCAGCAGCAGACTGAACTCCTCAGGCAGGAGTTAGCAGCCCCGAAGGAGCAGAGACCGGGAAACATTTCAGATTTCCGACGGCTGCAACCAGCAATTTTCACAGGAGGAGAGAAGCCATTGGATGCTGAGCAATGGCTGACGGACACCACTGATTTGCTGAATGCAGCCCGTGTCCCGAAGGAGAACCAAGTAGAGGTTGCTAAGATTCAGCTGAAAGACATAGCTCGAACTTGGTGGTTAGCCGAGGAGGCCCGCTTGGAGAAGCCTGTCACTTGGGACACGTTCTCCAAGAGTTTCTACAGCCGATTCTTCCCTGCTACGGCGCAGAAAGATATGGAGGAGCAATTCATCAGACTCCAGCAGTGGAACAAGTCCGTGGATGAGTATGCCGCGGAATTCCTTAGACTCAGCCGCTTTGCTCCGTACATGGTGACGGATGAGGAGAAGCGAGCAAGCAGGTTTCAGCAGGGCCTACAGATGGACATTCAGATGTTCCTAATGCCCCATCATCTGAAGACCTATGCAGAAGTTCTCACCATCGCTCGAGAGGTGGAGCGTGGGTTTGAGAAGAAGCAAGGAGACCAGATGAGGAATCAGGCCATGAAGAGGCCGTTTGTCCCAATGGGAAGAGGAGGACCATACAGAGCAGCAAAGGTTCTGGCAAGACCACCATTCAGACCAGCTCCTTATCAGATGGCTCAATCAGGTCCTATCTGCAATTATTGTCAGAAACCAGGTCACACTCAGCAGAACTGCCGTAGAGCAAATGGGTTGTGCTTGGTGTGTGGTTCCCGAGATCATTCTGTCGAGGCTTGTCCACACAGGAGGATGGGGATTGCCAATCAGACTATGCCAGCACTTCCAGGACCCAGTGGACAGAGAGTGCTGCCAGGGCCACTTGGGCAGAAGAACCAGGGACCAGTGATGAGGAGAGCTCTCCCCCTTCCTCCACAGCAGATTGTTCGTCCAGTGCAGAGAGGAGCCAGGACTGCAGCAGGGCGTGGTAGAGGTCAGGCTTACAACCTGACAGAAGCAGAGGCTGAGGCTTCTGAGGAGGTGATTACAGGTAACATCAGAGTACATTCACTACCTGTTCTCGCTCTCTTCGATTCAGGTGCATCCCACTGTTATATCTCAGATAAATTTGTGGCTTTACATTCTATACCTGTTAGATCATTAGACCACAAATGGGAGATAAGTACAGGGAATGGGGTAGTTATATCTTCTCAGGCTTGTACTGATTGTCCAGTAGAACTTTGTGATAAGACTTTGGCCATAGATATGCTCGTACTAGACACCAAAGGGTACGACGTAATCTTAGGCATGACCTGGCTCAGTCAGTACTATGCAGTTATTGATTGTAGGGAGAAGAAGATTAATTTCAGAATCCCTCATCAACCGGAGTTCCAATTTAGTGGAGAAGTGAAGTCTACCAAGGGAAAGACTCAGATGACTACTTCGGAGGTTCAGAAGCAGAAGGTACCGGTGTGGGATGAATTCCCAGAAGTGTTTGCTGAGATTTCAGGACTGCCACCGGAGAGGATGATTGAGTTCTCCATTGACACAGTTCCAGGAGCAGCTCCTATATCCAAGGCTCCGTACAGGATGGCACCGACGGAGTTAGAAATTCTGAAGAAGCAGCTGCAGGAGTATTCAGATAAGGGATTGATTCGGCCAAGTACATCACCATGGGGAGCTCCAGTGCTATTGGCAAACAAGAAGGATGGTGGTAAGAGACTTTGTATTGACTATAGGGAGTTGAACAAAGTTACCATCAAGAACAAGTATCCCTTACCCAGGATTGATGATCTGTTTGATCAGCTTCATGGAGCCCGTGTATTCTCTAAATTGGATTTACAGTCGGGTTACCATCAGCTAAGGGTGAAGAAGGAGGATATTCTGAAGACTGCATTCAGGACCCGTTATGGCCACTATGAGTTTCTAGTGATGCCTTTCGGAGTCACTAATGCCCCTGCAGTTTTCATGGACTTGATGAACCGAGTGTTCTCGCCCTATCTGGATCAGTTTGTTGTTGTTTTCATAGATGACATCCTGATCTATTCAAAGAACAACAGGGAGCATGCAGAACACTTGAGGATTGTGTTGCAGACTCTACAGCAGGAGCAGCTTCATGCCAAGAGGAGCAAGTGTGATTTCTGGTTGGACAGCATAGCTTTCCTTGGACATATGGTTTCAGCAGAAGGAATTTCAGTTGATCCCAGCAAAGTCCAGGCAGTAAAAGATTGGCCAGTTCCGAGGACGGTGACTGAGATTAAGAGTTTTCTTGGACTAGCCGGATATTACAGACGCTTTGTCCAGGATTTCTCTAGGATTGCAGCTCCGTTGACCCAGCTCACCCGGAAAGGAGTAAGGTACATATGGACAGAGGAGTGTACCGCAGCATTTGAGCAATTGAAGCATAGGCTCATTTCAGCTCCAATCTTGAGGACTCCCTCAGGGAGAGGAGGGATGGTCATATTCAGTGATGCATCGGGAAAAGGCCTGGGATGTGTACTTATGCAACATGATCATGTTATCGCATATGCATCTAGGCAACTGAAGCCTCATGAGAGGAATTACCCAACTCATGACTTGGAGTTGGCAGCTGTGATTTTTGCCTTGAAGATTATGAGGCACTACCTTTTGGGAGATAAAGTGCTGATATACACAGATCACAAGAGCCTCAAGTATATCTTTTCACAGAAAGAGTTGAACATGAGGCAGAGGCGGTGGTTGGAGCTTATGGCAGACTATGATATTGACTTGCAATATCATCCAGGCAAGGTCAATACAGTTCCAGATGCACTGAGCAGGATGCCAGAGAACAGGGTGCTAGTCCAAATCACTCAGCAGAAGGAGTTGATTCGAGATTTCATCAGATTGGATTTGATGTTGGTGCAAGGAACTGAGAAGGCAGGGCAGCTCATGGCTTTACAGATCCAGTCATCATTGATTGATGAGATCAAGGAAGCTCAGAAGGAGGACCCCAGATTACAGATATTTCGAGCTCAGGTGGAGGCTGGATTGAGGACTGATATCTGTATCCATCCAGATGGTGCTTTGTATTTTGGAAGCAGGCTTTGTGTTCCCCAAGGAGAAGTCAGACAGAAGATTTTGGAGGAAGCACACAGTTCAGCTTATTCCATACACCCGGGGGGAACCAAGATGTATCAGGACTTGAAGAAACACTTTTGGTGGAATGCCATGAAGAGGGAGATAGCCCAGTTTGTTGCCAAGTGTTTGGTGTGCCAGCAGATAAAGATAGAGCACCAGAGGTCAGCTGGACTTCTACATCCTTTACCGATACCTGAATGGAAGTGGGAACACATCACTATGGATTTTGTCACAGCATTACCTCGCAGCCCCAAAGGTAATAATGCTGTGTGGGTTATCATTGATCGTCTCACCAAGTCAGCTCACTTCATACCATTCCGGGTAGGTCAGACAACAGAGGTTCTGGCAGACAAGTATATGAAAGAGATAGTTCGTCTACATGGAGTTCCAGTCAGTATTGTTTCAGATAGAGACACCAGATTCAGATCTCATTTCTGGGAGAGTCTCCAAGAGGGTCTGGGAACTCGTCTGAAGTTCAGTACATCATATCATCCTCAGACAGACGGACAATCTGAGAGGACTATCCAGATCCTTGAAGATATGCTTAGAGCCTGCATGATAGAGTTCAAGGGATCATGGGAAGACCATCTTCATCTAGCTGAGTTTTCTTACAACAACAGCTATCAAGCCAGTATTAAGATGGCACCCTTTGAGGCATTGTATGGGAGGAAATGTAGGTCACCGATTTGTTGGGATGAAGTCGGTGAGAGGAGTCTTTTGGGACCTGAGATCCTAATGCAGACAACAGAGAAAGTCAGGATTATCAGAGATCATCTCAGGGCAGCTCAGAGCAGACAGAAGAGTTGGGCAGACACACGGAGGAGGCCATTGGAATTCCAGATTGGAGATCATGTATTCTTGAGGATATCACCTACCAAGGGAGTAATCCGGTTTGGTATTCGTGGAAAGTTGAGCCCGAGATATATCGGCCCATTCGAGATTTTGGAGCGAGTGGGAGATGTGTCTTACAGATTGGCCTTACCTCCATCTTTGGACGGTGTGCACAATGTTTTCCACGTATCTCAGTTGAGGAAATATGTAAGGGATGATAGTCATGTTCTGGATCACTCCGAGCTGGAACTACAGCCGGACTTATCATATCAGGAGCAGCCGATGACCATTTTGGATAAGAGTGTGAAGACACTGAAGAACAAGGCTATACCTTTAGTGTTGGTGTCTTGGAACCGGCACGCGCCAGGAGAGGCCACTTGGGAACGAGAGGATGTTATCCGAGAGCGTTATCCTCAACTCTTCGCATCTTGATTGGTAAGACTCTTTCCTTCTATTCTTCTCAACTGTTATTTTCCATCTTATCCTTCTCTATATCTGTTACCTTTCCTGTTACCTTTCACTTTACGAAATTTCGAGGACGAAATTTTTGTAAGGTGGGTGGATTGTAATACCCCGTTTCCGGAATACGTACTTAGTTGCGTATTCAGCTTTTCGATCGTATTTTTCGATTTACTTTCCGTATTTGACCGATTTTAATTTCAAATATCATTTTCTAAAATATTAGATTTTATGAGAATTTTTGGAATTTTCTAGAATTTAAATGAATTTCTTCAAACCGGTGTCGACCAGTGCCGCTGATCGATTCCCGAATTTTTATCTTACAAACTGTTTAGAAATTCTAGAAGATTCTTTAGACATTTCTGCTTAGAATAATATTCCTTACTTAAATACTTTTTCTGAAGATTTTACGAATTTATGGATATCCCACCGGAGTCGGCAGAAGACTGATTCCAGTATTTTTATTTCACAAACAGTTAGGAATTTCTAGAAAGTCCTTTAGGCATTATCTCTTAGAATCATATTTTCTACCTACATTCTTTTCTGAGTATTTTATGATTTTATGAAAATTCTTTCGGAGTAGGTAGGTAACTGATTCCGGGATTTTTAGCTTTAAAACTATACAGTATTTCTTCAAACGGATTTCACTATGAGTCTTCATATAATATTATTGATTTTTGGTGAAAATTGCGAGTCGTTCCGAGATACTTGAATTTCGGACGATTTCGGTATTTTCCAAAATGTTTTCCCGCATACTCGACTTTAACTCGAGAATTTGTGTTTCTGATATTTTCATTTTTGGAGACCAATAAAATATCTTCTCATTTCATTTCTTTTTCCTTTTTCCTTTCTCTATTTTCCTTTCCTTCATCTCTAAGCCAAAGGATTTTCCAATTTCCAAAAATTCCAACAATTCAAATTTTACAACAAATATCTCAAATTCCACACTCTTCCTCATTAATGCCCTCTTTCTCTCTCTCTCTCTCCATGGCCGGCCACCATTGGCCAAGAGAGACACCTCACCCCTTTTTTACACAAAAACCCCTCTCAATTTCTTTATTTGCATTCCCTTTACAAAAATCAAATCCTATATAAGTTTTTTCCTTTACAATTCTTTTTCTTTTCTTCACTTCACCAAGAAAATAGCCTTCAACCTTTCTCCTCCATCTCAAACCCTAATTCCAAAGAACACCTCAAGGCCTTCATCTTCTTCTCAAGCTACCACAACCCTTGGATTTGGATCGCATCTCTCTTCGTCGGAAGTATCGCCAAAGACCTAGTTGGTGATATCGTCGACCACAATCTTTCGGAACTCGTAAAAGTTTCACACAACCGATCGAAGTGAGTATAATTACTCACCAAGACTTGCAATCTTCCTTGTATACTTGTGTTGACAAATCATGTCCCCTTAAGTCATCAAAATCATATTTTTAGCTATCAAAAATAACCACACAAAAATCTGATTTTGACCTAACAGCAGCATTTTTCAGAACTTCGGTCGACCGGCCCAAGGGGGGCAGTCGACCGATGTGCACAAACGTGCACAGTTTTGAGTAGGCGGTCGACCGGTTCACCACCAGTCGACCGGTAGAAAACCTGGAGCTCACGCATTTTGTCCGGTCGACCGGCAGTCGACCGGCAGTCGACCGTTAACCTGTTTTTGGGTAAAAATTGTTGTTTCTTTTATGAATTGGATTTTACCCTTGCTTCACATATGATATACTATTCTTGTTCATGCTCTATGATTTGTACTACATGACATGTTACTTGATGGACCTCATGACTTGTTACTTCTTGACTCGTTATCATATATTCTCATTTTAGGACTTGTTAAATATGAAATATCTCCATCTCTTCATGCTATCACTTAAACACCAAGCATGATACACTCGACTATTTTATAAAATGGACCAACTTACACATGGGACGGGGGAAATATGCGGATATCGGTATGTGTTCGTGTTTACAGTGGTATTAGGTTAATTGTACAATTATATTCCGGTCTGACCTGAGGGCCTCCAGGGGACCGAGGGGAGTGCTTGCTCCCTATTCCTGAATACTGTCATGACTAAGGGCATACATAAGACCCTCCTGTTAGGCCTTGCGGCTGGTTCCGTCATCAAGCAACGGAACACCCTGGACCGTGGTCCCGGGCATGTACGGGACCCACTGTAAACATAGTTCGTCGATACAACCGCTGTTTCCAATAACAAACTTGCTTTACTAGGATATGGATCTATGTGTTCTGGGACGCTGGGTCACATAGCTAGATATCACAGTAAGACAAGTAATAATAATTATAGACTTAATTTGTACATTCATTGCATTATGGCTTTACCTTATTATGTTTTCATCACTTGTTAGTCGATGCTATTTATTACTGTTCCATCTTCTTTATTCCTGTCCCTTAGCCACTTGGCTACAGTTGTTTACTATTATATGTCTTGATTCCTTGGATTTGCATATTCAGATTCTGAGGCTTGGAACGAAGTGGAGCCATCCACAGAGGACCAGGCTTATTTCAGTAAGCAGGCTGACCAACTCTAGTTCCCTCGTGCCAGACTCTTCCTTTTGGCTCACGAATCTTCATCCATTACGTGAGCATCTTGTGTACATGTTTGTATATTGTCTTTTTGGACTTGGATATGATAAATAACACTTGTAAAGTGTATTACTTTATCATAGTTTGTATAACTTTGTACTTGTATCTTGTAAGTTGGCATATGAATACACCACGCTTTGTGTTGTACTCTGATTCCTTATTGTACTTTTATGCTTAGCGTATATACGTGGGGGCTTCTTCTGACCTACATATATACGTCGCAGTGACGTCCCCGTATCCGTGGAATCGGGGCGTTACAAATTGTGTAGTTGCTAATTCTCATTTTTAAAATAGAACTTTTCTTGTGATTAAAGTATGTTTATCAAGAAACATACTCTCTTGTATTATGTATGTGATTATGTCTTATGAAATATAGGGTTGGTATTGGTTATCTTTAAATAGGCAAGGTTAAGCCGAAAATTTGAATGTCATTATAGTAAAAGTTTGTGTATCGATCAAAGTATTATTAGAAGATAAGATATATCTTAAAAGTCAAATTGGTATCATAAATCCGGGGATCGTTGTAAATTGGGGAGATCAAGTTAAAGATCTCTCCTAACCATTGGTGTATAATGAGCTTCTTGAAGTTCCTTACACTTGGGATGGTTGAGCATCTTGTCTTTCTTATGTGGTAACCACTAAGGCAAATCAAAATTTAATCTTGGCCATGTTAGTGAGATATAAAGAAAATCTTTACGATATAGGTTAAACTATGAAGTTGGAGGTGACTTAAAAAGGGGTTTGTGATCAATCATGTAGTGATTGAACTATGAATGCGCTTATAAAAATTTCTCGTGATAAAAAAAAAAAATCTAAATACCTAAGTTCATACCTTCCTCATGATCTAATTTAGATGAGGAAATAAGAGGAAAAGTGGAGAAATTGTGTAGTTCAAAGCACTTGTAATAATAATACAAATCTGTTAAAGTCTGTCCAAATCTGAAATCAGAATCTTGGGGTTTCTTTCGTAAGGATATTTAATGAGAAATAGGTCATGTGATATACCATTGGAAAGCTAATCGAGTCTACTTTCCAACCGCGCTTATGATGTCCTAATCAAATGTCTGTGCTGGAAATTATCACTGGAACATGATAACTTGTCGAAAGTGCAAAGTTGCAGAATTTTAGATGTCTAAATGACTTTCTGTTTATTTCAACTGTTCGTGCGACTTAAGTGAGTCATATAATATATTGCTAGAAAGATCAGTAAATCTAAAGGTTAATGGAAATCCTCGTGTCTCATTCTAATATCAAAAGTAGTAGTTACGATAAATCATCTTCGATCGTTAGGGAGGTCAGATCCGAGGAAACGTATTTAGATAGGATCTATGGGAAAGCTATTAGAATATATATATATGTAGGCATGTTGTGCTGAGTTAGAACTAAACACTGTTCTTCAGTAACACATGTTATGAACACAGGTGTGTCACACTCTTTTATTTAAATGCTGACCCCTTTAAAATAATATCTCATAACGAGGCTGCAGGTACACTCAGTGCGCGGGTGATTATCCTCAGACTCTGATTTCTTTAATTTTATCAAAAATAAGGAATTATTGCGTTATGGACTCCAAAAGATATTTTTCATCCTAATACATGATTTCTTCGGTGGCCTAGTAACTGGACTGTGAATAGAGTATTTATTGGCACATAGTCGGTAGAAATCTCTGAAGCACCGAAAGTTAATGGCAAGAATGATAGACAGATCAATTGTAATTCACTGATATGGTCAGGTTAACGGCCGACACTAAATTGTATGGACAATAGACTAATAGATGAGTGAACATGATTACTAATTGAAAGAAAAGATTTTCTTATTGTAATATTAAAGATTGGGAAGTTAGGGTGATGGGATTGACAATATCGAGTTCAGTACCGATAGGAATCCAATGAGTCTCAACTTACCCATCCATTTAGCCAGGATGTTTGTGCAAATAATACTTTTGCATACGGATAGTATGTGCCCATAAGGTAACCGAACTTGTGAGATACTTGAAATAAACACTTTCAGTTGTACGTGTTATATCTTCTCAATACTTATTGAATTCCCTTCTCTTTTGAATATAGTGAATGTTTTGAAATCTCGTATATGAAGATTTGAAAGTGAGAAATATGGGTATGTGGCATATGTACATATGTACTATATGGTCATTATGCAAGTGTGAACCATGTGAACATGGTCGTTCCTATGTTCAAATACATTTAGAGCATCACATAGAAAGCACCCATATTATATATCTTCACACATACACCATGTTACAAGAATAAAGGGATAGTAAGGTAGGCTCAGAACTGAACACAATCTTGTATAATAAGTGTTGCATTTAATGTAGAAGTTTGAAACATGGTGTACAAGGGCATTGGCATGTGTCTCACTGAATAGAAATCATTATGATTGACATGTATATGATGGGCGTATATCACTTGATTTATGTGCTTAAAATACCTGGGTGACATGTTCTGATTAAGCAAATTGTGTGTATATTCCTATAAGCATACAGTCTAACGAATAAACATTAACTGAGAGTATGTTTGTTTTTATTTAAGAAATGGTATGCATGATGTATGAATCTTATGGAATTGGATGCACTGATATGGTGCTGTTATGTATGTACACATTGTGTTACAGAGGAAGGGACCCGTATGGCACGGGCGGAGTGCGAAGACGGTGCTATATATATATCGTGTTGGGAGGAAGGGACCCGTATGGCACAGGCGGAGTGCGAAGACGGTGCTATATATATCGTGTTGGGAGGAAGGGACATATGGCACGGGCGGAGTGCGAAGACGGTGCTATATGTCGTGTTGGGAGGAAGGGACCTGTATGGCACAGGCGGAGTGCGAAGACGGTGCTATGATATACATATAATTGTATCCTTACATATGATTGAGAATGAAAGGTTATGGTGATGCAAATGTGTGTGTGTGTGTGACACTAGGGGTATGTTGGATGTGTTATCATATATGACAATGAAACCATCAGAATACAAATTTAGTTGATTGAAATGAGTACCATATATTGGGTGAAAGTGTGCATGTGAACCCGTTCATTACTTGAAGTGTGATGCGTTATTGCATTATGAGAAATATGATATGATTATATGTTATATAATTATGGCTTGCGACGTAAGTGTTATTTGAATGCATAAGTTAGGTTTATGGCATAACTCTGGTGGTTGGTGTATTATAGCGTGGAATACAAAGCACGTGAGTAATACACACTATGTATACATAAGACGAGAAAGTTTATTTATGGAACTCATAGACGTTATCACACATAAAGATAAAAATAAAAATCCAGGAAAGAAATTGAGGAGTACGATCACAAGAGTCTGATCGTCCTCAGAAAGTTTAGAGAATGGAGTATTGATTATTAAACTATCGGATGCCTCCGATTCTTTGTTTTCTTACTGTTTCAAATTTCTCTTATTGCGTGAATGTTCATACTATCGTTGAGATATTATCTTTTCTTGAATTATTCCTACCTCACTCACTGAGCTGTCGAGCTCACCCTCCCTCAGACTGATATATTGCAGATTGCTTGGAGGCAGAGGTCAGGGCTATGCTGTGCAGGGTTCGTTCTGAATCAATCCAACTCCTGTATTTTTGGAACACTTGGGTTTGTGAATGATACATGAGGGTCTTGGGATAGACCATTAATCTTGTATATACATATATATGGAGAACCTTGTAGTAGTTTCATTTCAAATGGACATTCGAGATATCTTGTATTGGGTTGTAGTAATAAGAAGTCTATTTTTTCAACATGATACCATGTGAAGTTGAAAGTTATCATTTCTGAGACTCTATGGATGAATAGAAAGAAACTCTAGAATTTATATTTATATGTTTCTTCATAAGTAGGCGATGTCAAGCCGAAACACTTTCAGGATTGTGTGGATGAATTTGAATTCAGTTATATGGTTGGATTGAGAATAAGTAGGCTGATGTTAGCCGAAATTATTATATTTGTATTGGATATCATATCCGACCAGTAATTACAAAGGAGGTGCTGCTGAAATTTTTAAGATATTGGAAATGATTGTTATAATCGGACGGTGTAAGTAAATTGAGGTTTTATTATACTGGGACTGTTACAGTTGAATAGAAAGAAACTCTAGAATTCATATTGATATGTTTCTTCATAAGTAGGCGATGTCAAGCCGAAACACTTTCAGGATTGTGTGGATGAATTTGAATTCAGTTATATGGTTGGATTGAGAATAAGTAGGCTGATGTTAGCCGAAATTATTATATTTGTATTGGATATCATATCCGACCAGTAATTACAAAGGAGGTGCTGCTGAAATTTTTAAGATATTGGAAATGATTGTTATAATCGGACGGTGTAAGTAAATTGAGGTTTTATTATACTGGGACCGTTACAGTTGGTATCAGAGCACAGGATATAGAATGAGGATAGATTTAGAATAGTTATGATAAGAAGAAGATCGGATTGGTATGATTGATATGCGTGGTTGTGTTATGCATGTATGTGAAAATGTTATTTGATATGGTTGGTTTAAGGGGGGTAGGAGTTCTTACGTGTATGATTAATCCCGAATCACGAGATATTTGATCACTGCCTTATGTTCGGATTATGGTACCCACATGTCATAATTCGGATGTGCTCTGCTAGGGTGTGGGCCCTCAGTATGAGCTGCCAGTGGTATGGGACACTGGAGTAAGGGAATGATAAAAATATCAAGTGAGTCAAGATTAATTTGGATCGTAAGTGCCATAGTATAGAATTGATCAAGAAATAATGAATCTGAAGAGAATGATTGAGAAAAATATTGTATCAAAGGAAGATTTTGTGATATGCAAGAGAAATGCAAAGTTTATGCTTACTTTCTTCAAGTAACAAGTTTCGAGGACGAAACTTTTGTAAGGAGGGTAGAATGTAACACCCCGAATTTTTAAACGCTGATTTAAAAAAATAATCTCAAATTATTATGTTAATTGAATGTGTAATGAATTTTAACTTAATTTTGAGAATGTCTAGTGGCATATATGAATATGCCTATACCATGATTATTATGTGACTTGTATTTCAATAAGATGAAATACTAGTATTATACTTGAAATGCATGTATTTATCAAGAATATGCATAAATGGCAATTTTATGTATATTATATTTTAGTGGAGGGAGTAGGTTTGCATGAGAAGAAAGATCAATGGCCAAGATCTTCTTGATTTGGGGGAGTGACACTTGGATGGAAGGGAGGTAGCAAACTTGTAATACTTTGGGGGTTTGACTCTTGAAAGAGTCAAGAGACCTTTTATGACTTCATCTTCATTCTTGAGAAGTTTCTTCATGGAGAAGAAACCCTAGAACCCAAATAAAAAAAAAATCCCATCTTGATCTCAAGCACTCTATTTCTCTCCCTCTCTTTTCCTCTCTACTCTTTCTCTCCCTCTCTCCCCTTGGGCTCGGATCCGCGCGCGCGCAGGCCAAGGACGGCCGGCCGGGCGGCGGCCGGCCGGGCGGCCGGCCAAGCGGCGGTTGGGCGGCGGCGGCCGGCTAGGGTGGCCGGAAGTTGGAATTCGTAGAAGGTGAGTGGGTTTCTCCTTATTCTTCCTCAATTTACCTTTGGTGAAGCCCTAAATTTGGATCTATGGATTGAATGAAAATTTTTCCTTGAGTTATACATGCAATATCCTTTGAAATTTCATTGCTTTTTAAGGTAGGAATTGGTAAAAATTTGATCTTGATATATATTGAATTAATTCCACTATACAAAATTGATGGGTAAGGAGGTTGTATAATAAAATATGTCATGTAGAGATGGGGCTTATACATTTTCAGATTTGGTGTAAGTCTTAAACCTAGAATTCTTAACCTCATATTTTAAGTCAATGGTGATGAAGCTCTCATTGAGAGTTGTGGGACTAATGTTTGAGCAATTATGTTCTTCCTTAAATTGGAATAAAATGCTCCATAGAATCATCGGACTAATACATGATGAACTTGCTAGGTATTGCTAATTCTTATTTTAAAGTAGAACTTTTCTTGTGATTATGGAATAACTTGCTAGTGAGAAATTGTGTAGTTGCTAATTCTCATTTTTAAAATAGAACTTTTCTTGTGATTAAAGTATGTTTATCAAGAAACATACTCTCTTGTATTATGTATGTGATCATGTCTTATGAAATATAGGGTTGGTATTGGTTATCTTTAAATAGGCAAGGTTAAGCCGAAAATTTGAATGTCATTATAGTAAAAGTTTGTGTATCGATCAAAGTATTATTAGAAGATAAGATAAATCTTAAAAGTCAAATTGGTATCATAAATCCGGGGATCGTTGTAAATTGGGGAGATCAAGTTAAAGATCTCTCATAACCATTGGTGTATAATGAGCTTCTTGAAGTTCCTTACACTTGGGATGGTTGAGCATCTTGTCTTTCTTATGTGGTAACCACTAAGGCAAATCAAAATTTAATCTTGGCCATGTTAGTGAGATATAAAGAAAATCTTTACGATATAGGTTAAACTATGAAGTTGGAGGTGACTTAAAAAGGGGTTTGTGATCAATCATGTAGTGATTGAACTATGAATGCGCTTATAAAATTTCTCGTGATAAAAAAAAAATAAAATAAAATCTAAATACCTAAGTTCATACCTTCCTCATGATCTAATTTAGATGAGGAAATAAGAGGAAAAGTGGAGAAATTGTGTAGTTCAAAGCACTTTGTAATAATAATACAAATCTGTTAAAGTCTGTCCAAATCTGAAATCAGAATCTTGGGTTTATTTCGTAAGGATATTTAATGAGAAATAGGTCATGTGATATACCGTTGGAAAGCTAATCGAGTCTACTTTCCAACCGCGCTTACGATGTCCTAATCAAATGTCTGTGCTGGAAATTATCACTGGAACATGATAACTTGTCGAAAGTGCAAAGTTGCAGAATTTTAGATGTCTAAATGACTTTCTGTTTATTTCAACTGTTCGTGCGACTTAAGTGAGTCATATAATATATTGCTAGAAAGATCAGTAAATCTAAAGGTTAATGGAAATCCTCGTGTCTCATTCTAATATCAAAAGTAGTAGTTACGATAAATCATCTTCGATCGTTAGGGAGGTCAGATCCGAGGAAACGTATTTAGATAGGATCTATGGGAAAGCTATTGGAATATATATATATGTAGGCATGTTGTGCTGAGTTAGAACTAAACACTGTTCTTCAGTAACACATGTTATGAACACAGGTGTGTCACACTCTTTTATTTAAATGCTGACCCCTTTAAAATAATATCTCATAACGAGGCTGCAGGTACACTCAGTGCGCGGGTGATTATCCTCAGACTCTGATTTCTTTAATTTTATCAAAAATAAGGAATTATTGCGTTATGGACTCCAAAAGATATTTTTCATCCTAATACATGATTTCTTCGGTGGCCTAGTAACTATACTATGAATAGAGTATTTATTGACACATAGTCGGTAGAAATCTCTGAAGCACCGAAAGTTAATGGCAAGAATGATAGACAGATCAATTGTAATTCACTGATATGGTCAGGTTAATGGCCGACACTAAATTGTATGGACAATAGACTAATAGATGAGTGAACATGATTACTAATTGAAAGAAAAGATTTTCTTATTGTAATATTAAAGATTGGGAAGTTAGGGTGATGGGATTGACAATATCGAGTTCAGTACCGACAGGAATCCAATGAGTCTCAACTTACCCATCCATTTAGCCAGGATGTTTGTGCAAATAATACTTTTGCATACGGATAGTATGTGCCCATAAGGTAACCGAACTTGTGAGATACTTGAAATAAACACTTTCAGTTGTACGTGTTATATCTTCTCAATACTTATTGAATTCCCTTCTCTTTTGAATATAATGAATGTTTTGAAATCTCGTATATGAAGATTTGAAAGTGAGAAATATAGGTATGTGGCATATGTACATATGTACTATCTGGTCGTTATGCAAGTGTGAACCATGTGAACATGGTCGTTCCTCTGTTCAAATACATTTAGAGCATCACATAGAAAGCACCCATATTATATATCTTCACACATACACCATGTTACAAGAATAAAGGGATAGTAAGGCAGGCTCAGAACTGAACACAATCTTGTATAATAAGTGTTGCATTTAATGTAGAAGTTTGAAATATGGTGTACAAGGGCATTGGCATGTGTCTCACTGAATAGAAATCATTATGATTGACATGTATATGATGGGCGTATATCACTTGATTTATGTGCTTAAAATACCTGGGTGACATGTTCTGATTAAGCAAATTGTGTGTATATTCCTATAAGCATACAGTCTAACGAATAAACATTAACTGAGAGTATGTTTGTTTTTATTTAAGAAATGGTATGCATGATGTATGAATCTTATGGAATTGGATGCACTGATATGGTGCTGTTATGTATGTACACATTGTGTTACGGAGGAAGGGACCCGTACGGTATGGGCGGAGTGCGAAGACGGTGCTATATATATATCGTGTTGGGAGGAAGGGACCCGTATGGCACGGGCGGAGTGCGAAGACGGTGCTATATATATCGTGTTGGGAGGAAGGGACCCGTATGGCACGGGCGGAATGCGAAGACGGTGCTATATGTCGTGTTGGAAGGAAGGGACCTGTATGGCACAGGCGGAGTGCGAAGACGGTGCTATGATATACATATAATTGTATCCTTACATATGATTGAGAATGAAAGGTTATGGTGATGCAAATGTGTGTGTGTGTGACACTAGGGGTATGTTGGATGTGTTATCATATATGACAATGAAACCATCAGAATACAAATTTAGTTGATTGAAATAAGTACCATATATTGGGTGAAAGTGTGCATGTGAACCCGTTCATTACTTGAAGTGTGATGCGTTATTGCATTATGAGAAATATGATATGATTATATGTTATATAATTATGGCTTGCGACGTAAGTGTTATTTGAATGCATAAGCTAGGTTTATGGCATAACTCTGGTGGTTGGTGTATTATAGCGTGGAATACAAAGCACGTGAGTAATACACACTATGTATACATAAGACGAGAAAGTTTATTTATGTAACTCATAGACGTTATCACACATAAAGATAAAAATAAAAATCCAGGAAAGAAATTGAGGAGTACGATCATAAGAGTCTGATCGTCCTCAGAAAGTTTAGAGACTGGAGTATTGATTATTAAACTATCGGATGCCTCCGATTCTTTGTTTTCTTACTGTTTCAAATTTCTCTTATTGCGTGAATGTTCATACTATCGTTGAGATATTATCTTTTCTTGAATTATTCCTACCTCACTCACTGAGCTGTCGAGCTCACCCTCCCTCAGACTGATATATTGCAGGTTGCTTGGAGGCAGAGGTCAGGGCTATGCTATGCAGGGTTCGTTCTGAATCAATCCAACTCCTGTATTTTTGGAACACTTGGGTTTGTGAATGATACATGTGGGTCTTGGGATAGACCATTAATCTTGTATATACATATATATGGAGAACCTTGTAGTAGTTTCATTTCAAATGGACATTCGAGATATCTTGTATTGGGTTGTAGTAATTGAAAAACACCTAGAGGGGGGGGTGAATAGGCGTTAGTGCTAATCTAAAAACTTAATGCAAAACTAAGTGCGCTAAATGCGGAAGCTAATGCAAATTATGCACAAACTAATACAATACAACAAGTGTAACCGAATTCCCCTTGCGAGGCTCTGAACTAACTCCCCTTGATTCCCCTTGAAATGGGTTGAGGCGCTATGTGAAGCTCTTGTTGGATGAGTATAAGTTAGGCACACACACACAAGCAATCCAAGCAATGTGCACACACAATCAAGCCAAGCAATCAAGGATATAGCAATATGAAATAATGCAAGGCAACACAAGCAATATGATATGGCAATATGAATTATGCTCAACACAAGCAAATATGATATGATGATATGAAGTATGATGCTTTGCACAAATAAATGAGAGAGAGTTAAAGAGACAAGTGGAGCAAACGCAAACACAACGATATGTTTCGAGGTTCGAGCACCTTGCTCTACATCCCCGCCTACACCACCGTGTAGGATTTCCAATCCACTATCTCCCACCGAGGGAACCTCTACCGAAGAGGATTTGTTACAACACTAGGAGTACCAAACTCCTCTCTCAAACAACCACCTCACAACCGAGGGGTTAGGCCCGTAGCCAATACAACAACCAACAACAACACCTCTACCGAAGAGGCTCACAACCAATCTCAATCACCTCACACTTGAGGGATACAAACCAATCACCCGATCACCTCTACCTAAGAGGGATATAACAATAATAAGGGTGTTTACAACAAGTGGTTCCAAAAACCACAAACTCAATCTCTCTTTTCTTTTCTCTTTTCCACAAAACAAATGATCCTAATAGATTAGGATAGTATGATAGCTCAAGTATGGAAAACTAGGTGTTTTTGGAAACAAGCAACAAAGAAAAATTTCTTGGGAAATCTCTTGTAGATGATAGGAATAAAAGACCAAATCAAAATCCCAAAAATCTATTTTTCTTTGATTTTCCAAAAACCCAAAACAAATAAGAATCAATCTTTTAGCACAAAAACTCTTTTAAAAAACTTGTTTTTAAACTCTGAAAACAGGGTATTTTTCTCTTGTAAAAACCTTAGCCAAAATCCCAAAGAGATGGGGTTTATATAGGCCAAAAAGAAAACTAGCCGTTAGGCTGACGTGTCAGCCTGACTGGCCTAACGGTCGACCGGCCGGTCGACCGTCTAACGGTCATATTTTGACCCGTTGGAACCTCCGGTCGACCGCCCAGTCGACCGAAACAAATAGAGAGCAGAGCTCTCTGCAGCGGTCGACCGTCCGGTCGACCGGACCACTGTGCTGCCAGACGTGCACAAGTCTGTGCACGTCGGTCGACTGCACGGTCGACCGGACCTAGATTCGGTCGACCGCCCAGTCGACCGAACTGGCCTGACAGCCAGCACCAGGTCTGAAAAACTGGGAAAAAATATTTTGTTAAAAAAAATCTTTTAACACTTGTAAAAGTTCCCAAAAATATTTTTACCATATTGCATTGATATATAAATATGTGATAATCATTTCTACTCAAATATCAAGCATATGAAATCATTTTTTTTCTTCTCATTTTTATCAAAAACAAACTCTTGTATTTTATCAAACTTGGCTTTTCAACACATGAATAGGGATATCAAAATAAGTTTGTTTAGCACGTTTAAACCATGTATGTATATCTAGAACATATCTAATATACATAGAAATAAAGTAAACTTGTTTTGATCAAACTATTCATGAAAACCCAAAATCCAAATCATGAAACGTGTGTGTATGTGTGCACTTGAGCATATCAACTATTCTAAACTTTACAAATGGATCTAAAAACTCATAATCTAAACTAGGATGCCTAAGTCTCTTGACGATCTTCCATCTTCAAGTAGATTTGCTCCCAAACGCGATCCACCGAGTGCAAAGGTATGATCTTTAAGCTTTGGCACCGGAATCACCATGATAAGCTTCCAAACACCTTGTTGAAGCTAATCACCAACTAATATCTTGGTTAATGATCTGAAACTTAAACAATACAAGATTATTAGTAAACATAACTACATGAGTTAATCATCATCAAAACTAGGGTGGAAGGCCTTTGGGCCAACAGTAATAAGAAGTGTATTTTTTCAACATGATGCCATGTGAAGTTGAAAGTTATCATTTCTGAGACTCTATGGATGAATAGAAAGAAACTCTAAAATTCATATTGATATGTTTCTTCATAAGTAGGCGATGTCAAGCCGAAACACTTTCATGATTGTGTGGATGAATTTGAATTCAGTTATATGGTTGGATTGAGAATAAGTAGGCTGATGTTAGCCGAAATTATTATATTTGTATTGGATATCATATCCGACCAGTAATTACAAAGGAGGTGCTGCTGAAATTTTTAAGATATTGGAAATGATTGTTATAATCGGACGGTGTAAGTAAATTGAGGTTTTATTATACTGGGACCGTTACAATAGGAGTAGTGACAGAGATGAGAATACCGATAAGTGCGAGTCTGATCCACCTGCCTGTGAGGTACTGACATGAGTACTGACCACTTTTGCAAGGTTTGCCTCAGTCTTTGACTCCTTCTTCCCTTTGGCCTTTGGACAGTCAACTTTCTAGTGCCCTAATTTTTTACAGAAGGCGCACTGGTTCTTCTTCAGATCTCTATAACCTGGCCTGGATTTCGACCTCCCTCGATCACCTTTGTCCTTCCTGTATGAATCTCTGCCTCTTACTGCTAATGACTCTGCTGATGTGCTTTCCTGAGAAGACTGTCTTTCTTTTCTCCTCGTCTCATAATTAACCAGAGCAGACGACACTTCATGATAGTTAAGGGATTGTCTACCATTTATGAAAGTTAAAGTAAAAGTCTCATACTCCTCTGCAGGAAGAGAGTTCAAAAGAATTACTGCTTTATCTTCTTCATTTACCTTCACATCCACATTAACTAAATCCGTAAAAAGCTTTGTGTAGCGATTTAAGTGTTCATTGACGGAGCATCTTTTTTTCATCTGAAAACTATACAGCTTACTTTTCAGCTGTAGTCTGGATTCAATGTTTTTAGTCAGATACTTTCTCTCTAGGATCTCCCACAACTGCCTCACAGATGTTTCGTGTAACACAAGGTATATGATGTCTTGTGTCGGACACGACCTGATTAAGCCACACGCTGATCGATTCATCTTATCCTAATCTTCTTCAGTGGTTGTGTTTCGCTTCTTCTCCAATCGTAGAGTGTCTTCGAGATTTGATGCCGTCAGTGCATCCATCACCTCGCACCTCCCCATATCAAAGTTGTTCGTACCATTGAATTTCACCACATCAATCCTCAGATGCGGATTCATGGTTCTCACCGATGTACTTTCTTCAGCCATCTCTTTGACTATATCCTCAAAAAATGCGGAAACAAACGGAGTTAGTTAAAACAAATTGATAAAGATGGAATCTTTACCTCCTCGCGAAACCCTAGAAGAGTTTCTGAACAAATCTACTCCCTCGAATTGACTCCTTGAGCACTTCACACGCTGTTTTTGAGATCGACACACGATCCCATAAACAGTCCCAATACAGATCTGAGATCGACACACGATCTCCGCCATCAGCAATTGATGCCCTTGAAATCACCAGATGATCCTACGAAGAACCTAGGATGCTCTGATACCACTTGTTGTGCGCAGATCAACAAACTCTTTGAGAAACCCTTAAACCACAGATGCAATAGAGGAGAACTACCAACAACAAGAACAATAGAAACAATAGAGGAAAACTAAATACAAGATTTAACGAGGTTCGACCAATTTTGCCTACGTCCTCGGGGCAAGGAAAAGAGATTTCTTTATTGATTCAATAATCAATACAATTGCAAGCATTATCTATGAAGATGATTCTTTCCTTTATTTATACCCAAGGAGCCCTAGAAGAATCAGATTCCTTATTGGACTCGTTTTTCAATTCAGAACACTTTTCGAATTCAGCCCAGATCCGTCTGTCGGTCGACCAGCCGGTCGACCGACCCAAGTCCTGGTCGATCGTGCCGGTCGACCGTGCCCAACCGAGAGTTAGGCCATGTCAGTCGGTCGACCGGGAGGTCAACCGGCTCCTTCTGCAGTCGACCGGGCGTTCGGCCGTGATGGCATGTGCATGTTGGTGCACGCCGGTCGACCGCCCGGTCGACTGGTATCTGCTGCTGCTGTTTCTTCTTTTCCTTGAGTTCCTCGTGTTGACTTCCTCGGCTTCCTCTCTCTTCCTACAGACACTTTTAAAATTTAACTAGTTGCGCAAAATAGAACTAAATTATTCCAACCTCTACATAAAGATAAAAGCTATAACATTTTAACAATATCTATTCCCATGGTCAAAATAGCAAACTCAAGTTGCGAACAAATGAACCATTCAGAAAGATGTTCTGATGTAGGTAATATGACAGGAAAAGAAGAGTTAAACTACAAGAATTCTGATTGAAGAACCTATAAAATTTTAGTTCTTGAATTTGTAAAGAAAAAGACTTATTATAACCCCCATCCCTTTGTGAAGGATGAATAAAAGACGATTGTTGAAGGGAAAAAATGGTACATTATCCTATAAAACAAATATTTACAGATTGTTTCATCAGTTACAATTAGATAGAAAAGTTCTACTGCAGCAATATGCTCAATGGTTACTCTTATTTATTCTTTTAAATATATCACCAAAATTAATGATAAGAAAGAATAATAAGAATCTCGTGTGAATAAAAGCTGCTCCCTAGAAAAGATTAGTAGTCAAATTCTACCATGAGAACATTTTGAACTAGGTGCATTTTGGCTGATTGGACATCCTTGATAGTATAATCAAAGGATCCCCTTAAGAATAGCAACCTTAAGTAACGGTAAATACACACAGCTTCAAATAATCAAATTAAACTAGTTAAACTGTAATCATTGAGGTAGTTAAAGTTGTAGTTCCTTATAAAGCTAATAAAGTCCATAGTAGTTTCAAATAATTTAGTCCAAGCTAAATACAAAACATATGTTCATTCGCCCAATAAGTGACCACCATCTATGTAACCATAGACGCAGGAATGCAAAATAATGAACTTGACCAATATAATTACCCATGAACATAGATTATGTTTCTAAGTAAATTGCAACTGAATATTAAAGCAGTAATAAGTAATAACAAAAATTGATATCTAACAAAATTAGGCACTATATTTGAAAAAAAATGACATCTTCTCAAATTTAATCTTTTTTCCAGTATCATGTGCCGGATTCCATATATTTGACAATAAAGTTTTTAACTTTTAGGACACAATAATGACAACAAAGCACAATATTTCTAATGTGAGACAAACTCTAACGAAGATCAAATAATTTCTCTAATGATGTTCATGCTCAAGAAGAAATGTTCTTCTTTGGAGCTCAATACAGCTCAAAAGAGCCAGAATCGACAGAGAGAAAACTAAAGCTCCATGATAGATCTGTGAATTCCAAACTCAGTACACCACATAATTATTTTCTAAATTCAAATATTTTGAGATCCGCAGCTCAAGAAACAAAAAGATTTGTACCTATTATCAAACCGAACTACATCAAATAGATCGAGCTCTGAATCTCATTCATCCAATTTAACAGCCAACATCAAGAAATTTAAAAATTTATCGGGAAAAAAAATGAAATCTGCAAAATTAGGAATTCACCTTATAAAAAATGGAACTTTTCCCCTTGCCGCCTTCAAAGGTCTGAAACCATCGGAAATGGTAAGGAACTTGTTCAAAAAAGAAGCTTTGCAGTTTGCACTAAATGATTAGATAAGCATATATAAATAAAACAAGATGATAAATTATTGTCCTCAAATGAATACACATTGACTGTACTTTTGTTTAGGTAAAGAGAATTAATACACAATTAAAGAATAAGGACACTAGTTATATTACAGACAATGAATTTGACAGAAATCATCACCATTAGATTTCTTGTAAAAGTATAAAAGAAACGGTGAAGTAGAGGATGAATTTCAGAAAATGTTGAGAAAATATCTACAGTGGTGTAATTGCCATAATAAAACTTGATCATCAAATAACATTAACATGATTTGCAAATATTTTCAATTCAAGGGTAGTTAATCAATTTCATTGAAATGATAAAACAGGGTTATAAATCAAAATTACTGGAAATAGACCAATTTGTCTTCTAGATTATTGTATAAAACTCGAGCAATAATTTTAATCAATAAGATTTTGTAAGAATAAACAAATCTTTTGCAAGAGTTCAATTAATTTGCATGGATAGAAAATAGATTAAATGAAAAGAGACACTATATATAATTTTGGTCTTTTAGATTGTTGTATATTTTATACTATTTTCTAAAACATGCAATATCTTTACAAATTAAATTAAGATAAAACAACAATTATTATAGCATGTAACAATAATTATAATTAAAATAAAACAAAAGAATGT
>JAVJIF010008476.1:0-57500 GCA_038442645.1 Agave tequilana | reverse complement strand
CTTAAATTCATATTAAACATTCGTGAATCATTTTCTTACTAATCTGTGGTATAGATAAATGAAATTTAGTTTACAATATATAATATAATATATATTAAAGATTAATTATTTGATAATACTAATCAGCATAAGATAATTATATTTCACTATTAATTGCTTTTTAATCTTATTTTAGCATGTAGAGCATATGCCGAGTATATTAGTTTCTTTTAAAAAAAAGACTAAAACTTTTATTATCCTATCTTTTCTTCTGTTTTTTTCTTTTAAAAAAAAAAACCTCTCTTTTCCTGAGACCCATGTTACTCTATCCATCTTATTATTGTAGGATGAAAATTTGCTAATATAGAGGTTCTGGCAACAAAATGACTCCTGGGCCCACTGATTTGTTTGCTACATTAATAAAACAAATTAATGTGCATGCCACACATTAATTAATTAAAGTCCAAGAAAGTAGACAGACATAGATAATTATGGCTCTCAGATGCTATCTAATGAATCTTTGTCAGATGACGCATCTAAACTCTAATCTCTCTAGCACCTTTTTACAATCTAATCACACATTATCATTTAAAATATATACATATAAAAAATTACATGAATTGAAATTTGTTTAATCATTAATCTAATGGTTTAATCTGTTCTATTGTTGAAAACTGTTAAAATTTTCAACCAGTTGATACATGAGTAAACGAACTTCAAACCACATGCTTTCTTATATGCATACTTCTTGAGACATCAAGATCATAATGTGAATTCATGCAATAAAAATATAATAGAGTTTGAAGTTTGACGTGCCACCGTGGAGTGTACATCTTGGAGTCTAAGATGCCTTTTTTTTCCCTTACACACACGTGCATATTTGAGAATGAATTGCCCCCTTGATGAGGCAATCCTGAGTTCAACTGTACACATCTCTCTCAGTCACAAACTGAGGTGGTCCATGTTGTTTGCCAATTTTTAGCATAAATGCATTCCAAATGGTTACATATCTGAAGCTGAACTGATCCTGTCTCCCACTTGACATGCACACATTAATATCTGATACTGAAGTAGCCTGAATCGTTACGATGAATCACTGTACTGGGGCGTGGCGGTGGGATTCCATGAAGTGACGACGGTCTCATTGATACCGATGCGTGGCGCGATGAAGGAGACGAGTTCGCTGTGGTGGGTGGTTGGAGTTGAAAGCCCATGGCCCTGAGACGAAGGACTCCATGGCAACCTTGTATTTCTTCAGAATTATTTCTTCCCCTTTGTTTGCGTGTCGCACTTGCTTGCTATGGGTTGACGCTGCTGGTTGAACAATAAACAAGGCATTTAATGAGTGGGGTTCAAGCTCAGCTCAAATATTGTCACATTTGGGTGCAGCACGGTTGTCAGGATCAGTGCCAAGCACTAGAAGCCTGGCACTCTTCTGCATTGCTGGCAATGCACGTATTGAAGCTTTCTTCTTCTGTGATCCTCTTGGATAGAAAAAGAACACATTTGCGAGGTTATATGTGTCAATCTCTTCACAGATTTCTAATGTCTCCGTCCATGCATGCACCTGAACTCTTTTTTGTGAGGGAGGTTGATGTTAGACTTATTTAGATTAGAGTTTAAATTAATTTGAGTTTACACAAGTCTAATTGAATTTATATACCCGTCTCTATAAACTTATATTGTTTGACTTTAATAAAGAATTGAACAAGCCTAATGGTTTGGGTTTAGACTCGTTTCAATTAGTACTTAGCTATTGGTGTAAATAAATTTATAATATGGATCTCATCTACACGTGTGGAACGCGTAATATTAATCAAGGGCCTAGAACTATGATGAGTTGAATTAGGATTGTCTTGAGCTTATAAATATCATGGATTGGATTCACTCTCAACCATTATGATCTAATCTCTCTCTTAAAGGCCTCTCATCACCTCTAAAGATCAAGAAGAGAACTTGGTGGCTGGAGAGAAGAATCCTCTCTCTCAGCTCCGACATCTTCGAAATTGTTAGGAAATAATTTGTATACTCTGATACCAATTGTTGTAATTTCAGGAAAGGACACCCTACGACCAGATCAACTGGGGCGGCACAGCGGATACGAACCACAGAATCTACTAAGACAACTTGAAGAAGCGAAGAAGAAGATATTCCAAAGTAGATAGAAAGCCAACACACAATATAACGTAGTTCCACCGATCAAACAGATCGTGTGTACGTCCACAGGAGAAGGGGGGAGAAACTTTATTAAAACTTTAGAGGAGTACAATAAGAATTACTTATACCTCACGCTGAAAAGTTACAAGTCTTTAATGGCCGCCAAGAACAGTGAACCCTTGTGGCTAAGCTTCTCTAATGAATTTCTCACCTAGATGAATTACACCCTAAATAATTACAAATTCATAGGATTCTCTTGGAATACATTAAAGACCACTCCTAATGGGTTATTTATAGACCATAGAACTCTCCTAGTCCTAAACAAACTCCTTCAATCAGAATAAAGGAAACTTAAATTCAATTCGAACTCAAAACACCTTCAATCAAAGTAAAGGAAAATTGAATCCAACTCGAACTCAAAACAGATCCAGAAAAGGAAACTGGCAAATCCGACATTAATCAACCTTCACGATGTATTCACGTCATAATCTTAACAATCTTCCCCTTGACTTGAATATGTCCAAGTTCGAGAATAGCCACCATGTTCCATGTGCTCGCATCCACGCACATTGAACAAACTTGACTTCATCTCCATCTCACTCCCTCTTCTCCATAACCCCCTTATGGGGTTCACATTTTGATTAGGTCAAATAAATTCATACTCAACCTGAACTTTATTGCCCAATGATCTCCTTGATCTACAAATGATCTATGAATATTTGCTCCATCATAGGAGTAACGATCTAGACTACCTGATTGCGCGTCTAGTCCCAATCTCCCTTCGGGTACAATTAAACATCCGAGCTTGAATCCATTATAGTCTCCGATCGTTCCACAACCACCGCTTTTGAAGCCGAGGATAACTACAATTCACCAACTGTAACCTCCGAATTCCGCAACATATATACATTAACGACACATTCGGCTTGAAACATCACATGAGTCTCTTTGGAAACTTTCATAAGATCACCTTTCGAATGGAAATAGAACCCTTCTCTATGTAGGGCTCTAAGAGAGATGAGATTGTACTTTGATTGGGGAACATGACGAACGCCTTGAAGAGTAGTGGTGCATCCATCATGAGACCGAAACTGGATTGTTTCTTCACCAATCACCTTGCTTGTAGCGAAATTTTTCATGAAGACTTCTCCTCCTTGAACCGAAGTGTATGAAGAGAACATCTTCCTATTGGAACTAATATGCTGCGAACGTCCAGAATCTATGACCCATCATCTTTCTTACCAACTGGTCTGTCTGTAAAAGATAGAACATCGCGCTATTCTTCATCTCCTTCAACCAATTCAGTGACATTAGCATCTGGTTGTTTCTTCTTTCGAAGCCAATACTCAAAACTAATGTGCCCCTTTTGAGACAATAGTTGCATGTCAAATTCTTGTGTTTTGAGTTACCCATGGAACTTTCATTATTACACTTCTCCCTTGAATAATGAACTTGCCCGGAATCATCATGATGAGACTTACCCGTCATCTGGGTGTCAATTCTGTCCTTATTGAGTAGATGCTTCTTAACCTCATTGACCTTGATTGTTGACTCACCTCCATAGATGATAGCTTTCTTAAAGCCCTTATATGAAGAAAGTAAAGAATACAGTAATAGAAGTGCTTGATTTTCATCTTCTATCTTAACTAGATCATTGATAATAGAGAAAAATTTTGTAATGTGAGACTTGATAGGTGTACCTTTATGCATGCGAAGAAAAAAGAGATGCTGCTTCATAATCAACCGATTCGCAAATGACTTCTTCAGATAGTGATCCTGAAATCGCTCTCATAGCGAGGATGATGTTTTCTCCGTAGAAAACTCATCCAAAACTTCGTTCACCAAGGAAAGCTGCATAGTTGTCAAGGCCTTCTCTTCCAACTCCTGCCAAGTTTCTCCCTTCATGTCTTGAGACTTTTTTCCCTTCCAAGTAATACTTTCTTCAACCCGCTTTGGGTAAGGATGACGTTCATCCTAATCTGCACCTGCTGAAATTGATGACACCATCGAACTTGATCGCAAACATCTTCAAGTTACCTTGCTTTGATACAATTGTTGGAAAACAATCTGTATGCTCTGATACCAATTGTTTAGAAGAGGACGCCCCCACGACCGGATCGACCTGGGTGGCGCAGCGGATATGAGCCACAGGATCTACTAAGGCAACTTAAAGAAGAGAAGAAGAAGATATTTCAAAGTAGATAGAAAGCCAACACACAATATAACGTGGTTCCACCAATCAAACAGATCGTATGTACATCCACAGAAGAAGAGGAGAAACTTTATTAAAACTTTGGGGAGTACAATAAAAATTACTTACACCTCACGCTGAGAAGTTACAAGCCTTTGATGACCGCCAATAACAGCGAACCCTTGTGGCTAAGTTTCTCTTACGAATTTCTCACATAAATGAAGTACACTCTTAGGAATTACAAATTCATAGGATTCTCTTGGAATATATTGAAGGCCAACCCCTTATTTATAGACCAAAGAACTCTCCTATTCCAAACAAACCCCTTCAATCAGAATAAAGAAAACTTAAATCCAACTCAGACTCAAAATACCTTCAATCAGAATAAAGAAAACTTGAATCCAACTCGGACTCAAAACAGATTCAGAAAAGGAAACAGACAAATCCGACATTAATCAACCTTCACGACGTATTCACGTCATAATCCTAATAGAGATCGTGCAACCTTCAACATCCTTTCATGATGGAATCAGGTATGCCTAAACCCTTCTCCCTTTGATATTGATAAAGAAGTTTTTAGTTCATGTGTGGATCTTATATTATATAATTATTAGATCTAATAATTGGTATCAGAGTCTCCTCTTTATCAGATCATTGGGATCTACAGAAATTTTTTGATCTCGATCTATTAAAATTACAGTCTATCTCTTTATTTAATTCAATAAAGAATTATTTTTTTTGTGTCTCAAATAATTGAATTAAATTGAGATTATTAAATTGAATTATGTATATATATTCTAAAATTTTTCTCTGTTTTATTCTTTTTTAATTAAACAGAAAATCAGAAAAATAAAAAAAGGAAGAACAAAGGATGCATGCGTATGCATGCAAAGGATGCAAGGCAGCACGTAATGTGCGCTCGCATACAGAGCATTCTTACATGCTTCCTCTTCATTAATATTTATTATATTGCTTATATTGTACTAGCATAATGAATATTGATGATTACTACAATTGATAACACACAGATAAAGATATATACATATTCAAGTTAAAGAATTTATAAAAGAGCTTATTTAATTGCGTATATAATTCATGCGGACAATAACGGCCCCAAAGACTATTATTTGACCGAATTATATACAACGTTGGATACTTGATGTGGGAGTGCAAGTGGGAGAGCCTTGGTGTGTAATAGTCATCTCAAAGGAAGGTTGCCAGACTGTAGGCCCATATTGCATTACCCTCATCAATTAGTCAGATGGCAGAATAAGAATCGAGATGCATAGAATTGTGTGGTCCATGCGTGTGGCAATCGGCCCAAAGGAAAGTTGTGATTATGACTGGGTAATTATATATATTATATGATCGATATATATATAACTTAAACTTTGAGACCAATCCTACAAAGGGGCAGTTGACCAAAAAGAAGGTTACTCTCTTATATAAGACTTCGATTTTAGGGTATCTATAGCCAGTATAATGTTGGCATAAAGAGACACAACTTGCTCTGAAAGTTTGACCGGCAGCTCCCTCAGTTAGACTGATTACATTTTTTAAAATTTAATTTTTTTATGGTTATTACAGTAGAATTTTATTAAATGCAATGTTTATATTAAATTGATGAGAAATTGTATTCTTATGTTGTAACCCCTGATTCCTGATGTACGTATCACAGTATCGGTACGCGACACGACGTATAATGTTGATTTGACCTTTCTGGTAGTTAGATTAAGACGATTTCAGTTTCAAATATTATTTTCTAATATTATAGATTTTTCAGAATTTTCTGAAATTTTCCGGATTATTTTGGAAACTCTCCGTAGGCGGTGTCGACCGATACCGATAATAGGCTTTACGATTTTTATTTCACAAACGGAGTAGAATTTTGAGAATCGGCTTTCACCACGTGTCTTATAATCATATTCTCTATGTTAGGGTATTTTGAGGCTTTTTCTGAATTTATCGAAAATCGGGCCAAACCGGTGTCGCCCGGTATTGGCGAGACGCTCCGGGATTTTTAATTTGCAAACCGGATTGAATTTCTTTAAAACATCTTCATATTATATCTCAGGATAATATTTTCTATTTTATGTAATTTTTGGGCACCGTTCGGAGCTAGTCGAATTTTGGACCGAATAAATAATATTAATTTAATCAAATAATCCTTTCATTTTCTTTTCCTTTCCTTTCTCTTCTTCTCTGGATCCTTCTCCTCCACCAACCGCCCTTTCTCTCTCCCTTAAAATCTCCTACTCTCTCTCTTCTCTCTCTCTCTCTTTCTTCCCTCTCACTCTCTCTCTCTCTCTCCCCCCTATCTCTCTCACTCTTTTTCTGCCCCTCTCTCGCTCTCTCTGACCTGTGGTCACAGGCCCGACCCACGGCTGGAAGCCGGTGAACGCCGCCGGCGGCCTTGCCGGCGCGCCACCGCGCCTCCCCAGGCCGCGCACCCCAGCCCGGCGCTCCCCTCCGGCCGCCACGGCCGCGCAGCCGCGCGGCCCTGCCCATGCCCCGTCTTTTCTCCCTCCCCCTCTCTTTTCCTCTCTCTCTTTCTTTCACTCTCTCTCTCTCTCTCTCTCACTCACCCTCTCTCTGTCTGCAGGACGGCCGCGCCGCCGGCGGCCGGGGTCGCCGCCGGCGGGTCCCCACTGCCGCCGCCGGCCATGCTTGCTGGCCGGCCTGCTCGCGCAGCAGCAGCAAGAGCTGCTGCTGCTGCTCTGTTGTTGGGTTCGGGTGGAACCCGAACCCAATAACCCTATTGGATTGCCTAAATGTTGGGTTGAAACCCGTTAACCCATTACCCATTAACTTAAGTTAATTGGGTATGGGTTGTGGATTTGGACCCGACCCGTTAACAGCCCGAACCCGCATCCACAACCCAATAAATGTAATTTTTCAGAAAACCCCCTGATTCAGTTTAGTAATTGCATTTGAATTATTTTTATTGACATATTTAACCCTTTTTGTTATGTTTTAGTATTCGGGCGATATCTGGAGCATCCGGACTCCGAATTGGACGATTCTGGATCCGTTGCGATCGTGGGAAAGAGAGCTACTTTCTCATGGCCAGTTTGTGTGTGTTTTTTTTATAAATTATATTTTATCATGTTTAGTGAAAGTGATTGATAGATCTTGATTATGGATAAAATACGGTAATTATTAATTATTAACTTATAATTATTGGAAACTCATTGTAATAGGCATAAAGATATTTCCTGATTTAGTGATGTAATAATAATCACAATAAATATGGGCATAGACAACTCGGACACAATCATCATACTGGCACAGCCACTGACACGCGGACTACTATTTCACCATATTCTTGTACACTATTATTTCATGTATTATATCACAGTTAGGCAACTATTGTCACATGTATACGGATCCACGGTACTCGATGACACTACACTGTCACTAGATATGAATGCTGAACACTGGTATGTCATGCACTGGTATCATCATGACACGGATACTGTAAGTTCACTGGACATGGTATTCTAGTAGATACGGATCACTGTTATTACATGTACTATCACAGAGATATTACACGGAGTATTGCTACATATATATGTTCCACTGGTACACGGATATACCAATGCACTGACTATCGCATTTCGTATTATTGTTATCATCGTTACATGGATGCTCGGTACATAGTTATGTCATGTTTACACATCACTGTTACACATGCATGTATGATTTCTCTATTCTTGTCATATGGATCACCGTTCATATTACATGTCATACTCATGTATTCCTGTTACATGATTGTTTCCCGTTACATCTATTGATATTCTTGTTATTGATATTCCCGTTACTGGACATGAGAGCTATTGATATGCAATATGTGGAATCCCACATCTATTGTTCCCGTTTCCCGTTATATTGTTATATGCTATCAACAGAGCTCAGGTCCTGTCCTCATGTTACGTGTATCATGCACTGTAGTTGTTCTTGTTACACTGTATACTTTAAATATCAGATCATAAAGATAACTTGGGGATGGGGGAGACTTAACGGTTGATTAGATCATATCGGGTGGATGTCATGGATCCATATTGTTTGTCCCACTGCAGGGGACGGGGTAGTGCTGGCTACCATATGTTACTCATGAGCTCCCGTTTCCCGTTATGTTTTAGCTCATTGAGATTCCCGTTACATGTTTCAGCCCTAGCGGGCTGGCCCTGGTCTCAGCAGCCAGGGATCTGGTAAGGTCGTTGTCCCGGGTATGCACGGGATACATCCACCCGATAAGAGCTCCTCGACCATGGGTTTTCAATTAACATAATAAAACAGTATGTACAATAGTGATATCGGGAACACTTATTATTTGGTCACTTTCTCGTTTGGATAATGGTACCCGTAGGTCATGTCCGGATAGGTTCGACTGGAGTACCGGCTCCATTATGAACTGCCAGTGGTATGGGACACTAGAAGAGATTGATTACAATACCAGGTGGTACTGATTGCTACTATTGTCTAAATATCATGACTTGCCTGATACCTGTATCCTTATTGTAGTTGTACTTGTTCCTATTCCTAATCATTTATCCGCTATCAGGTTACCTGTATTATTTGTTACTCTACTTGGTACATGTTACACTTTCTGTGGTGGCATACTACTCATGTACATGTATCCTCTGCATTGCATATATGCCGTTTTCTATATACCTTGCTGACATCATGACTAGATATACACAGCTGACATCATTATTAGATATACATAACACCGTATCATGGTTATATTGCATATGCTCATCTGCTTATTCACGTCTATCACGTCACCACGATACAACATATTTATTATATCAAACTGAGACTACTGTAGACATGACCTGATGATAACCGGCTAGGTAGTGATGGTATTAAAAGATGACATGTTTATATATTTTTACTGCTTTCATATTTATATATTTCTACTGCTTATTATATGCTTATTATATGGTATCACTACAACAATATCATTATATATTAGTATCGTGCTTGTATTACTATAGTATATATTACTGCCTCCTTCATTTTACCACTCACTAGGTCGCTTTCTGACGACCCTGAGTTTGCGTGCCCAGGTTGGAGATCCGAGTTATCGTTTGGTCAGATAGTCCAGTGGGTTCACATAGGAGACTTTACCATCGAGACCCTTCATAGGTATCTTTATGTTTTGTTCCTATTATCTTATTGATCCCTATTTTTATATCTGTTCTGATCACTAACCCCTTTCTGCAGGTATTCTTGTACTTATTTCCTGCTGAAACTCTTGTGTATATAGAAGCTATATCCTGTACTGAGGCTTAACGTACGCGTGAGGGTGTTTCCACCTCGCGTATGTACGTTGCCATAACGTCCCCGTACCTGCGAGATCGGGGCGTTACATATGTAGTCTAAATTGAATGGTACAAACTTTAAAAAATGGTAAGACTACGTAAAAGATCTTCTTAAATTCATTGACCTAGTCTACACCTTAAAGACTGATGGACCCCTAATATCACTTACAAAAATTCAGTTAAAGAAAAAGCCAATTATGATAAGTGGGAGAGCTCTAATAGGATGTGTCTACTAGTCATAAAATATTCTATTGGTATAACTATTAGGGTTTTATGCCTGATAAAGTTAGTGCTAAGAGTTTTTCAGCTGAAATAATTAACCGGTTTATGAAATCGGATAAAGTTGAGGCCGCACATATCTTAGCAAGCTGATAAATATGTGCTACAACGGCAAAAGAAATATAAGGGAATATATTATGAAAATGTTCAATCATATTGTTCACACTTTAAAAAGATAAAACTCTCAGACTTTTCTTTAACCGGTCTGAACATGTCTAACTTGTCAATATTTACAAAACACAAGTTACAGACAAGCTGATGACCAGGGTTTGCTCATCTCTGAGGGACAACATAGCAACTCGGGCTCTATTGATCCAATGAAGCAGACAACAAGCCAAAGTTTGCTTATGAAAAGGCCAAAGCAGGTCTATGAAGCCAGATCTGATCAAATACCAAGCCTCACAGAGATCCAAAATCACTAAAAGGCCAAAGCCACTAGCTTCACACGAAGCTCCTATTAGCCCCGCCAAAGGCTAACCTTAGAGCTTCGCTAAAAGCTTCATTTCTAACTTCGCTGGAAGAAGGAATTGTCTAGCTCTGCTCTGAGCTGAATTTCTAGCTTCGCTAGAAGCTTCACCCCCAGTTTCGCTGGAAGAAGGAATGGCCCAGCTCTGCTACAACCTAAGTTCTAGCTTCGCATGAATCTTTGAAGGTAACTTCGCCTGAAGAGAACTTCTCACTTAGCTCCGCAGCAGGCTTTACCAGGTCATCAATTGACTATTTCAAAATCCCACGAGGGATTAACAGGTGAACCCCGCTACTTTAGTAGGGTTAATGTCACTTTAAGTGGGCGGTTACATCCGGTCACTTTGTCCCACATTAAGAGGATACAATTAAGCCACGATGTCTATTAATAGTTCGCATGAACTAACTAGCTTCGCCAGAAGCTCACAGTTAGCCTCGTGGCAAGGCTATTTTTAGCCTTGCATGAAGCTAATAGACTGATTCAGTCATGCTGAATTCAAGGGGCAGTTATACCTCTATTTTTTCTATATATAGCCCCTTGCTAAGCAGAGCAAAAAGGAGAACATTAGCTGGAGAATTGGGAGATTTCGAGGAGATCTAAAACCAAAGTGCCCTCTTGCCTTCTTACTTCCAAAAAAAAAACCCTCAGAGATTCAGTTCTTTTTCATTCAAGGTTCCAACACGCCTTTCATCCTCGAAGACTTTTAGAACCAAAAAAGAAGGAAATTCCTCGAGAAGTCTTGCATACCTGACCGATTGCATCGTCAAAGGAATAAAGTGATCGCGCGCTGATCAGATTCCTATCGACATACTTCCCCAGAAATATAATTTTCTTTTTCGTTAAGAATTACTTGTAATTTTGCTCCTCCATTCTATTTTGTAATGTTTTCCCGATCAATTTCCTATGAAAAACAAGACGGTGACTCCGTTGGGGAACACAGTCCTCTTCTGCAACAAGGAGATGATGTCGCAATGTAACGGTCAGAATGTTGAACCCGTTATCATTGAAAACTTGGTCATCCACTTTGACAAAGAGAAGTTCGAGGAACTCCTCTCTGGGGGTAGTCTAGCATGACATGCACGGAAGCACACGAAGGTCTCTGTAGCCAAAACTCCAGTGGTTACAGATCACCTAAGGCTTTAGCAACCGCGTGTACAAGTGGGCGACCTCGCTCCAACTTCCCTCAGTCTCAACCGAGGCTAAAGGCATCTCACGTGGAACCAAATAGGTTCCCCGCGAGCCTAAAACTGCTTAGGCCAAGCAGGTGTGGATGGCAAAAAAAAAAGCCTCTCCGCGCGAAGCTTTAGGTGAAGTGGAAGCGCAACCTCGCCTTTCACGCGAAGACAACAGCAAGATGCCCTTACATTTTGGTAGTAGCACTGATCTAGCCATAAGGCTGACTTGGAATCACAAGGGCGTGAATTTCCACTGACTTCGCACAACCCGAGAGCGTTGATTCCCAGCGCTAACTCCGTCCCTATGGTCGGAGTTAAGGGGGTATCCCTAAGTGCTGATAACATTGCTAACGTAACTCTAGTACCTAAGTGTACTATTAAAGTTCTTAGTCGCGAGGCTGGAACTGGAGCACTCTGCAGTACTAAATACCTTCCCAGCAAGGCAAAGAGCAAAGCACCACTGCGTGTTAAAGGCGAAGTCACCATGACCTTGCTCCCAAAGTCCTCTGGCGCTAAGTTCGCGCTTCAGGGCGGAGCTACAAGTATAACTTCGCCAAGCGAAGTTAATACTACTGATAAGGTGATTTCCAAATCACCTATAGTTAAAAACAGGAGCTTTAACGCTAGAATTCCCCAACCCAAACAACCCAGTACACGTTCGCCTCCGGTCATTGTACAAGATCGTGTAAGCTTGGTTAATACCGATCTATGAGAGTTCTTAACTAACAAACGGAAGATAGAATTACTCCATACCTCTCCCTCCTACTGTGAACATATAGGATGTCAGTTGGTGACGGTCCATTCAGTCCATTGCCGGTTAGGGCCAGTCTCTGCCACTCTTCCAACTCGACAGTCAGTTTTCGACCGACTATCGATTTGAGCCCCTGTCAAGCCTCACAAAAAGAGCAAAGCATGAAACTTGTCAGATCTTTGCTCAGCATCCGTCAACATGATAGGGAGGGAACGTGAACTGCTCAGGGACAGACGAGGAAGACGGGATACTAACTCTCTTTCATTTAGTTTCCCAGATTCAGACTATAGCCCTGCCTTCGGCCAAGTCTCAATAGGACAAGAAGGTGTGTTTCGAGGCACAAGATCTAGGGTAGCAATACCTTATAGTTACGAACAACTGTCCTCTTCGACTGAGGTGATGTCACCAAAATCATCGAAAAGTCTCTTTCAATGGTCTGATGATGAGGGAGAAGCTAGTGGATATGCCTCTTCAGCAACGGTCAGCTCTGTGCAAACAGGCAGAGTATCAGCTAATATGGCCGATAACAGTAATGATGACCTTCCTGACGGATAGAGGCTCAAGAGCAGACCTCCAAGGCCCAGCAAGAAGCCTTGAATAACATCCAACAAATGCTAGTTGAACTCCTTACCAGCCGGAATAATAATGATACTGGAAGTAATCATAATGAGGAGCATAATGATGATCAACAACCTAAGACTGAGAAGTCAAAGGAAAGATCTTCCATCGATGCTGAAGTTCTTAAAGGCATCCAAGCTCAGATTGCGTCCATAACTCAGAGGGATGAATTGAAGAAGGCAGGCATGACTCGTCCTTACCCACTTGAATGGGATTCAATGCCATACCCGCCAAAATTTAAGCTACATATGCTACATACGAATGATGGTAAAAGCTCACAAAACCAGCATATCTATTATTTTCGGTCCCAGACTGGTAATGTCATAGATAATGATGCTATTATGGCCATATTAATTATTGGTACTCTCAATAGAGTAGCCTTTGATTGGTTCAAAAGCCTTTCACCGGGTTCCATTAATTCTTGAATTGATTTAGAGACTCAATTCCTCTCTCACTTCTATGAGGACGACACTGAGATAACCATAGATAAACTTCTTTCCACCGTGTAAAAGAAAGGAGAATCGGTCCGCGATTACATCAAACGATTCAGGAATCTGTCTCTGATGTGTCCAACAGGGATACCATTGCCTATGTTATTACAAATATGTATGCACAACTTTCTGAACCAAGTAGAGATTCGCATGGGAACTGTTATACCTAGAAAGAATTGGTTGAGAAAGCTGAAATAACCGAGAAGTCGGCTAAAAAGTTTGAGCCGTCCATACCTAAAGTGAAATGGGGTATGAACAACAAAGGATGCGGTGAAATAGCACATTCTTCCCAATCAAAAGGGAAAGAAACCATGTCTGTGGAGTTGTCAGGAGAAACTCCTCCGAAAACTAAGAATAACGGCGTCAGTAATTAGGAGTTTAAGTTTCTCTGTAACAGTACTCCTTCAAAGCGGAGCAGGTGGTTACAATATTCCATTTTCTCCAAAAGAGAAATAAGTTAAAGCTGTCAGAGGCCCGATACCCTAACGAAGCAGGACATACAAACGATCCCAATTATTACCTCTTCCATAGGATGGTTCATCATCCTACCAACAAATGCTTTATCCTCAAGGACAAAATTCAGGCTTTGGTCGATGCCAGAGCTCTGACTTTAAAGTCAGAACAATTTTGAAACGTCAGCTTTTAGGCCGTCTGTTTTTCCCCTACTTGATGCATGGGGGAAAATTATTAAAAACACTTAATTTTCGATTAATTTAACGGTGTAAAACATTTGAAACCTAACAAAAATTAGTTTGTAGGGGTTTTAAAATGTTTAGATCATAATGAAATAGCCGGATCAAGAATTTGTATATCTAAAGACATAGATCTAACCAACTCACTATTTAGGCCGTCTGTTTTTCTCCTACTTGATTCATAGGGAAAAATTATTCAAAACACTTGATTGTTGGTTTATAAATAGGTGAATTAATAAAGATCAACTATAATGAAGTGGATCTTGTATTCGAATGTCAGATGTTGTTATTTGAGTGGGAAGGATTCGGCCTCGAATCCTTTTGGAATGACATGAGTCTGTGTGTGTAGGGTATTTGTACCTCAGCCGCCAGCTGAGAGAGTTTCTCAACCGGTGGTGACGTGGCCGAATCTATGCTACATATCGGTGGCAGAATGTAGGCGCTAAAAAATTAAAAAAATTCGTCTAAAGAATCATTAATCAAATTGACCAAAATACCCCCTTTTTACTTCTAAACTAGCAAAAACTCATCTACAATAAATTTTTTCCGAAAATATTTGTAATTTACAGAGAAATTTCTGTTGAATTTATCTGCAGTTATAAAATTCCTAATTCTCCTGCAACGAAAATATAAAGGAAAAAAAGATTGAATCAAGATGATGAGAAAAAAATAACAACAGTAAAATCTAAAAAAACATATGTGAAACCTAAAAAAATTGTTGTAATAATAATTTTATTATTATTTAATTTCACGTTATTTTCAATTCATATAGGTTTAATAAAACAAACTGAAATGAAAAGAAAAATAAAATTTGATTTGGGGGCAGCCGTATATTGTTTTTTGTATTACAAATGCACAGTGTAAAAAAAATAATGAAATACAATGGTTAATTTATTTTGCAGATATTTTATAAATCAAATATTCTTGTAACTGTCACAATATTTACAAATTGGTTGGATAATATTTCGTGCGCTTTTAATGAATGAACTGCGACTATGGTCGGTTTTGATACTAAAAAATGCTTTATTCTCAATGTATATTGTAAATGGGATCCTGGTCACAGGACACATACTTTTAAAAATATAATCAAAAAAATATTGGCATAGTGATCTGGTCCCAGTCATAGTATAATAAAACTTTCAATCTTATATCACGAGTGCGACCCTAACCACAGACCTTTTTTAGCACTGCGACCATGATCGCAGACTTAATATAATATAACTTCTAATTTTATATCACGACAGCGACCCTAGTCGCATTCCTTATTCACATAAAAATAATAAATAAAACATGCTATCGTTCAGCACTGCGACCACAGTCGCTGCCTTATTCACATGCCATATGTAACAGAATTTTGATCGTTTATAATATGCAATAAAAGTCCCAGTCCTAACAACAATCAGACTTAACAAAGTAGATTAGCTCTGCGACCGTGAGATCAGTCTGTGTATACCACATCTTATAAAATACTATATTAATTAATCTAACCTAATTGAAGTAATTAATATCCTATCTACCGTGATACAACAATAGTCTTGAAAAAAAAGGTGCACTAAAATTAATCTTGATAAAGGAAAGATGTGCACCATATGAAATCTAAATATATAGGAAAAATATTGTATAAAAAGTTAATTTGTAGTTCACATAATAAACCTCTGGAAAAAAGAAACTCTTTGAATTCTCCCATCATAACTGCTTCAATTAAATATTTAATTTTTTTTATCACTTCTTCGAATACTCAACCGTCACCTATAACACTTATTGTTACTATTCATGTTGTTTCACATTATTAACCTTTTTATAGTGCTTATAACTAATATATTATCTCATATCTAAAAAATATATTTGTGCTCTTCATTTTCAATTTGTTTTCAAAACTTCCTGAAACAATTTATTCTTGAATCATGTCTTTCCCATTTTCTTCCTCTGAACACTCAGATTTCAACTTCAATCATTCTCTCACTGGTCCTCTTTCTTCAAGGGATGTTATTGAATCTGATAGCAGTGTGGACTTTACTCCTTTTGACTATCTAACTATATCATATAATGTTTTATCTAATCCTCCTCTTCATAAGGATGATAAAGTTATCATGAGGCGTAGTGAGGAGGAACTTATTCTTCTGCTACTTTACAAAGACATGCTTGATGAAAGCATGTCCTCTGATGCTGAAGGCTCGCTTTCTTTGAGCACATCTTTTGCAGGTTCTTCTCGACACAGATCGGAAGAAGAGCTTGATACAGACGATCCATTCTGAGAGTTTATCAATAACTAAAGTACCCTAAAAAAGAGAAAGAAATCGAAAAGGACAGCGAGCCGTCGACGAGGGAGAAGATGAGGAAATAAATAATGAAAAGGAAGATGAGGAGAATGAAGACGACGAATCTGCTTATGATGGTGATGAAAACGAGGATTAAGATTTTCTGCTCTTCTGATATTCACCTTTATTTTGTCTTCTTTTAAGAGCTTTTAATGCTCTTTTTTTGTAAGGTCTCTTTTCGACCATATTATTTTATAAATAAAATTTACTTCTATCTGAAAAATGATCTATCATATTTTCAAAATACATGTAAAGTATGTTTCTTTCATACATCGCAGTAATCACAGGACTTCTGAGTGGTTTTCTTAATACTGCTATAATGGTCGAGAACCTAATATATTGCACGCAAATATTATTATCATGCGATGAGAAAATAATAATTTACTAAATATAAATATAAGTCATTTATTAAGAAGTTAATTATGGTCGCACTCTGTGCTTATAAATAAATAGTTATTATTTTTGCATCTCAACTGCGATAATGGTCACAGTTTTCAGATAATAATTATTCTAAACTAATAGAACTACGATTATGGTCACAGTCCATGATTAACTATATTTATATATGAAACTGCGACCACGATCGCTATCCTGATAAAAATAGTTTGATCGTTGTGCATTCAATAAAATTAAAAACAGCGGCCATGATCGCAGTTTAAAATTTAAATATATAAACAAATGATACTGTGAAAATGATCGCAATCCTCTCAAATCAGTATATTTCACTGTATATCACAAATTAAAAAACTGCGACTACAGATATAGTGTGTAACACAAATATAAAGTCCTTCTCGTGCGTGAAAAACAGGCAGCAGTCACAGTGAAAAACAAATATATACTGCGACTATAGTCTCACTTCTTAGTCACCGTTATTGCAATTAATCTAGCAAAAAAATCATCTACAACATGCTGTCGTTAAGCACTGCGACCATAGTCGCAGTCCTTATTCGCATGCCATATGTAAAAATAATTTTCATAGTTTATACGTGGCATGAGACAACAGTCACAATGAAGAACAAATATATAAAATCATAAGAAAACTGCGACTATAGTCGCAGTCCTTAGTCACCGTTATTATATTTAACATAGCAAAATAAATTATCCACAATATATTGTCGTTAAGCACTGCGACCATAGTCGCAGTCCTTATTCACATGCAATATGTAAAAAAAAATTCATAGTTTATACGTGACATGCAAATAAGTAACTGCGACTATGTTGGCAATCAGCAAAATTCTTACAGACCATATCATAAAAATGTACAAAATTAATTTATTTATATATAAATTAAGCACAAAAAAATGACATGTTTATGAGTTCCACATGATCCTATATATAATTGTAGACTGCGACAAATGTCACTTTTAAAACTATTGAGAAGTTATTTTATTAACCACTACGAGCTTAGTCGCATTCCTAAAATATATAATATCTGCGTATAAAAAAATTTAATAAAGAAGCATTCAAATTTGTTTCGTGATTTGATGAAGTTGCACTCGAAGAGACCTGATTCATATTTAGTTGGTTGCAGTTATAAAAATAATTATGACAATATTGACTAACGTCAGAAATATAAAAATAATAATAAACTATACAAATCTGCTATTTTTTATCGCAGGGGCATTTAGTGATTTCATCTGTTTCAATAGGCGGGCCGTCCTTTCTAGTGTGGCTAATAATGTGTCACGTCACCGCAGGCTGAGAGGGACTCTCAGCTGTTGGCTGATATGTGTGTGTGCGTGTGTATGTATGTATATATGTCTCTCTATATATATATATGTGTGTGTGTGTGTGTGTGTGTATGTATATATATATATATATGTATGTATATATATATATATGTATGTATGTATGTATGTATGTATGTATGTATGTATAGTGGGTCGGCATGAGATGAATCGCTCGAGGAGCTGTTGCAAATGTTGAGTCCTGGCAAAGATCTTCTCTGTCCTCATTTCCTTGAGTGGCGTGGACCGAACCACCAAAGCAGTCGATGACGCCAATAAAGGCTTGAGATCCTCTGCAGCGAATCCTAATCGACCGCGACCATGAAGTCCTCGTGCATCTGATGGCTCCTGCTTCTCCTCCTCCTCCGACTCCCCCCTCCCGTGCATCCTGTACTCCAGCATCTCGTCTAAGTACCTGGCGTACGTTCTTACGATCGCAGAGAAGTCCCAGGCATCAGACCTCGATGGGTCGCGGATGTCCGAGAGGTTGAGCATCCGGGTGCCCCTCCGGGTGGCAAAGGAAAATCTCCTGCTCGTGGTTAGGTTTGTTGGATGTGTTTTGAGTTTGGAGAGAAAACTTGAGTTTCCCTCTTATTTGCCTTAGAGTTTAGTCCCACATTGGATAGGTGATGGGAGATTGGGTAGTATATATACTAACTTCTCCCATGCCTATTGTTATGAGTGTTGGGATTTGGGCCATATTCCCACACGCGCGCGCGCGCCGAACTGAACAGGGCCGGGTGCGGGTGGCGTGCCCCCACGACCTGCGAACACGAATGCAGTTCGATTCAGGGGCTTGTTGGACCTGCTACATTTTTTTGGTTTTTTTATTTTATTTTAAAATTCTGTTGAGATTTTTCGGGTAGAGTTGAACCTGATCACGCCGAACCGAACCGACCGGGCCGGGTGCGGGTGGCGTGCCCCACGACCTGCGGACACGAATGCAGTTCAATTCAGGGCCTTGTTGGACCTGCTATATTTTTTTTGGTTTTTTATTTTATTTTAAAATTCTGTTGAGATTTTTCGGATAGAGTTGAACCCGATTAAGAGAATCGGATCTGCACGTTACAATCACTCGCGCATGATCACAGATTCTCTCGGACTGTTACAAACTGAAAGATCTGCAGAGGGTAATAAATATCCTATCTCTGCACGTATCTTTCACATAAAATAGAAATCGATCTGCCTTCTTTCTCCCACAAAATTCTTACATAAAAAAACTGTGTTCTTGCTATCGGAATTTGGTACTTTTTTCAAACGTTATTTTTTCACTTACGGGCAACAAACCTCCGTCTGAGCAAAAGCCTGACTCATCGTCCTGTGTTGGGTGCTAGTGTACTACTGGGGGAGTTTTTACCGCTAGGAGAGGAGGACACTTTCAAGGTCCGGATGAGAGACTGACCATCTTTCTTCTAGGGCAGTGCGTCTGCACGACTATGTCATTCCGGGCCAGCTTTTTGTTTTCTTTTGATTCTGTATTTCAGTTGCATGCTTAGGACAAGTAGTTTACTAAATTTAAAGATTTATATTTGTTGCATATTTTAATCTAGTTAAATTTATTACAATCTAGAAGAAAGATATTTGATAATTCATGCAATTAAATTTAGATAATTATTTCATGCAATATAATTATTTATCTGTTTCAGGTAATTGATAATTTTCATGCAAGTAAAATTGTCCTGCAAGTAAAGATAACTATTTAAAACAAAAAAAAGAAATTCTTAAAGGGAAATTTTTGATTTCTTACAATTTATACTTTACAAATTCTTACCAAAGTAGTTAAAGGGCCGTGTTTCAAATTTTCTTTTATCCTTAAAGTTTTCATAAAACTATTTCATTACAAAATTATTGCAATAGATCTTACTAAACCGTTGTAAACTCTTATCTTCTTGTAAGATCTCTTAATTCTAATCTTTTCAATTACTTGCAAAGCAAAATCTATTTGTATTAATTATTACAAGGCCAAATCTTTCAATATAAAATCCTGAAAAAATAATAATAAGTTTATTCATTACAAATCTATTTGTATTAATCATTACAAGGCCAATATCCTTTCCATTACAAAACTTTATTCATTTATTTTAATTACAAAATCTTATTAATTTTCGTTTACAAATATATATATATAAATCTTGTCTTATTTAAAAAATATATATATACAAGATAATTTAAATTATTTAAATCTTGTCTTATTTAAAAAAAATAAATAAATATCTTATAAACTCTTATTGTAAGATTTTACATGCATGCATCAGTTTAATTAACTGCTTCTTGCAATAAAAATTGTCTAATTTTATGATATTTGTTCTAAGGATTATTTATTCTTGCAAATTAATTATTAATTAACTCTTGTTAGTTTATTTCAAAATTTTAATTGGAATAACTGTAACGCCCCGATCCGGCGGGTACGGAGACGTTACTGCGACGTATATACGCAGGTCAGAAAAACCCTCACGTATATACGCTAAGCATCAGTACATGCAAGAATCAGAGTACGGAAGCAAATGGTGCATTATACATTCCAACATATGAGTACAATTACAAAGTTATCATCAGATGTGACAAATATTACAATAATATTACATCACCGATAGGCGCAAATGCGAGAATACAAAGGATGGTACAAGTGTGAACAGTAAAAAAGGCACTCACGAGTTTACAAAAGGAAAACTCGAGAGGCACACAGGGGGCCTGGAAGGATAAGGCTCCAGACGGTCTACTGGGGATCCATGCTTCAGCTGCGCCACTCTAATCAGCAACTAGGGGAATCCACACGCTCCAAGCTCCATGACCTGGACATGAAGATCCAGGGGAGTCACATAGAACTCCCCAGGCGAGTGGTGATACGAATGCCAAGTGGCGAGCAAAGATAAGCACACGTGTAACGATAAACCGAATCATAATCATGCATTGAAAACTGTGTCGTGAGCATAAGCATGCAAGAGCAAGTAGACATAGAACAAGTGATATCAAACAGGAAGTACTCTTGGTATGATACGATAAGAATAGGAGACTGGTGGAATAGAATACGGGTGGTGAAACCGGGTGTAAGCAAGTATAGTATAATAATCATAAAACCGAAAATCCGAAGTAAAACCCGATACAACCAATCATGAGAAAGCATACCGCAGGTCCATAGCTGGCATCTTTTATTATTATTATTATTACTCGTCCTACCCTGATGTCTAGATATGTGAACTAGCGTCCCAGCACACATATATCCACATCTGAGTAAAGCAAGATTGTTATTGGAAACCAACGGGGGTTTCAACGAACAATGTTTATAGTGGGTCCCGTACATACCCGAGACCACGGCCCAGGATTGTTCCGTTGCTTGGTGGACGGAACTTGCCGCAAGGCGATCAGGAGGGTCTTATAGAATGCCCTTTATCAAGATAGTACCAGAAAGGAGGGAGCCAGCACTCCCCTCGGTCGCCTGGAGGCCCACAGGTCAGACCGGAAGTTTTAGTTACACAACATGCCTAGTACCATTGTAAACACGAACATATATTGATAGCCGCAAGTTTCCCCCGACCGATGCAAGTTGTTCCTTTTTATGATTTATTATGTAATTGTCAATTTACGGGAATAGCAGGTGCAAGACATGATCAGGAGTTCAGGAGTACATGAGTACTATAAATTCAGGTCACTGTATATATATAATACAGGATAACAAGTACAAGATTCAAGTCACTGCATGTAATGTAGGATAACAAGTATAGTATTCCCGTAAATGTGATAATCACAGGTCAAGTATTAATATTTCAAGAGGCAAGTGATAAGTCATGTTATAATCAGAAGCAAGTGTCAAGTAACAAGTCGGGTGTCAGGTGATGACACAACAGTTGACAAGTGATATCGACGGTGTCAGGTATTAGCATGAAGATGATAAGTATCAAGTAAACGCATGTCAAGTATTAATATATCAAGTGTGTACTTTGTCAAGTGATAGAATAATAGTTGAACACAATTAAAGAAAGAGTTAGTTCCAAACAGCATAAATCGTGAGTAATACAAGTCGACCAGATGAAATGGGAAAGCCAAGAGGAAAGCGAGAACACTCGCCTAAATCCTTGAAAAACACGGTGAAATCCTTGATCTCCGGAATCTAGGAAATCAACGGTCAACGCGTTAGAAGGAAAGTGATAGAGAAAGAAGGAAATCAAGAGAGAGAAAGAGTAAGAGAGAGAGGAGAGAGAAAGTGAGAGCTAGGGAGAGAAGTCCATGGAGAGAGAGGGAGAGTACATGGAGAGAGAGAGAGTATGTACAGGGGGACACGGTTTTGAGAGTGAGACGCGGGGGTCGCAGACGCGGGAGTCGCGTCGCGTAGATGTCACAACCGCGAGGTTCGAGACCCGCGTTCAAGTCAGGACACGAGGAGAACGCGAACGCGGACGTAGGTTCCGCGTCACGTTAACACGAGAAGAACACGGACGCGGGCATAAGCTTCGCGTCGTGTTAACACGATAAGGACACGGACGCGGGCATGAGCTCCGCGCCACGTCAATACAGGAACGCGAAGGCCGCGTTAAACAAATATCAAGAACGCGAAGATTCGCGTTAAGAAATTGTTTGGACGCGGGAGTGAGCTGCGTCTAGCAATCAACAGAGAGAAAGAGAGAGACATGGAAAGAGGGAGAGTGGGACGCAGGGAAAGAGTAAGACGCAGGTTTTGGGAGGAAAATCAGAGAAGGCAAGGAAAAGGAAAAGGAAAGGAAATGAAAAAGAAATGAAAGAAAGAAAGAAGGAAAATAAAGAGAGAAGGAAGGAAAGAATGAAAGAAGAAAAGAATAGAAAGGGAAAGGGAGGATGGCCGGCGATGGCCGGCGGTCACCGGCGGCGGCCGGAGTTGGCCGGAGAAGGCGGCCAAGGCTCCAAGCCCAAGCCATAGATGGTGGTGCAAGTGTAGTTCAAATTGTAAAAATGGGATTTTGCAAAAGGGGTTTCGGAGAGCGAAGCTATAGGTCATCGGAAAGAGCACGATGAGGAGAGAAAGATGGCATAGTCGTTGGTGGCCAAGATGGAGTATATGGTGGTGGAAATGGTGGAGGAAGGTAATGGTGATCATGGGTTTCTTGGCGAAGAAGGAGAAAAAGAAGGAGGAGAGGGTGGTGGAAATGAGTTGCTTGAACTTGGTAAAATGGAGAAGGAGATGGAGGGGTGATGGAGAGTGAAAAAGGGAAGAATTGGGGGCCAAAAAATGGTGGCCAAGGAGGGCAAGGGGCTGCCATGCTGCTGTTTTCGTTTGCAGCCTGTTGGCTGGAAAGAGAAGGAAAGGAAAATGAAAGAAAGAGAAGAAGATGGGGGTGTATTTATAATGGGGGAAATATTATAATAATGTAGCCAATCCCATCATATAAAGTGAAACTTGCGTTTCATTCAAAGGATGTTGCGTCCCCATGATACCAAAGCTGCGTCTAGGCAAATAAGGAGCCAAACGCGAAAATTAAAGCCGCGCCCAGAAGAAAATGTGAAAGTCGCGTTTAACAGAGGAGAGAGAAAGTCATAATAACTTGATGGGAGTTGATCTGAAGTGCATTTAATGCAGAATGGAGAGGATCTCTGCATTTAATGATGAATCCAGGTTGGTGAAACTCGCGCCTAGCGAGGAGAGAGAAAAGAGAAGAGTAAAATATCTGGATAAAATTCCGGTATCTGGGAAAATACCGAAAATCCCGAAAAAGTCCAAAAAATGAAGTAGTTTGAAAAGCTTCCCAAAAATTCTCAAAAATAATAAATATTAATTAATGATTTTTGGTGAAATCTATTTTCAGAAATTCAATCCCATTTTTTAAATAAAAATCCTGAAGTCAACCGTCAATATCGGTTTACACCGGGTTGGCCGGATTTTGATAAATTCTGAAAAATCTCAGAAAAAATATTGAGATAGAAAATATGATTTTAAGAAATGATGTGAAAGCCGTTTTTAGAAATTCTACTCCGTTTGTAAATTAAAAATCTGAGAAGCGGTCAGTGGCACTGGTCCACACCGGTTTTGAAGATTTACAACTTAATTCAGGAAAATTTCAAAAAATCTTAGAAAATCTAAAATATTGGAAAACGATGTTTAAAACTGAAATCGGTCAAATCGGAATAACGAAAAGATAAAATCGAGCAATTCACTAGGATCGGGTTCCCGGTTCAGATTAGGGCTGACTCCGAGTCCACGAATCCCAATCCAAGACAAAACAATCGTATAAATAATTCATAAAGCAAAACAAATACAGGAAGTAAATCAAAAAATACAACCAGAAAATATGAATACGCAACTACGCACGTATTCGGGGAGCGGGGTGTTACATTCCATCCACCTTACAAAAAATTGTGTCCTCGCAATTTCGATAAGGGGTAAAATGAACACAAAGGGGATAAGAACGGGAATTATACCAATTAAGATATGAAGCACTATAGATAGGGCTCTCAAGTTGACTGAACAATAATCAGAATATAGACGTCTTCTACACTTCCTGATGTATGAATATTCGGACGATGCCAAATAATACTGATCTGATAACACTTCTTATCAATAGAATTCCAGCCGTGCTGCATACTTGATAGCTCTCCGAGAATAAGCCAGAATACTGAAGATAAAGGAAACCCTGATAGTACTGAGCATAATAAAGAAGACCGATAATTGAGAATTCCAAATACCAGGCATCGATCACTCTGAAAGATATAGCCAAGAATATAGAAAATAACTGTAGAAAAACCCGAATATCGACTTCTGAAAGATAACCCGATCGTGGACCAATCCCGAACTTCAAAGAGTTAGCCGAAGAGATCATGTCATAGCTTCATTCAGAACCAGCCGCTACCTCTCTAGTCTATTCATACCTTAAGTTGGTATAAAGGCTTCGAAAAATCAAAACAGTGAAAAGATGGAAGGGATTAGGAATCAAAGTAAGGATGATCAAGAAAGAATAGATAACTCTGTACTTGTAGTTGGAGTGTATAACCAGGACTCATGCATTCCAGTTGCAAATTTCTTTACCATTAATTTACCGTCTGGACGTACTGAGGATGTAGAGCCTAGGCTCTGATACCACCCTGTAACGCCCTGATCCGGCGGCTACGGAGACGTTACTGCGACGTATATACGCAGGTCAGAAATACCCTCACGTATATACGCTAAGCATCAGTACATGCAAGAATCAGAGTACGGAAGCAAATGATGCATTATACATTCCAACATATGAGTACAATTACAAAGTTATCACCAGATGTGACAAATATTACAATAATATTACATCACCGATAGGCGCAAATGCGAGAATACAAAGGATGGTACAAGTGTGAACAGTAAAAAAGGCACTCACGAGTTTACAAAAGGAAAACTCGAGAGGCACACAGGGGGCCTGGAAGGATATAAGGCTCCAGACGGTCTACTGGGGATCCATGCTTCAGCTGCGCCACTCTAATCAGCAACTGGGGGAATCCACACGCTCCAAGCTCCATGACCTGGACATGAAGATCCAGGGGAGTCACATAGAACTCCCCAGGCGAGTGGTGATACGAATGCCAAGTGACGAGGAAAGATAAGCACACGTGTAACGATAAAACCGAATCATAATCATGCATTGAAAACCGTGTCGTGAGCATAAGCATGCAGGAGCAAGTAGACATAGAACAAGTGATATCAAACAGGAAGTACTCATGGTATGATAAGATAAGAATAGGAGACTGGTGGAATAGAATACGGGTGGTGAAACCGGGTGTAAGCAAGTATAGTATAATAATCATAAAACCGGAAATCTGAAGTAAAACCCGATACAACCAATCATGACAAAGCATACCGCAGGTCCATAGCTGGCATCTTTTATTATTATTATTATTACTCGTCCTACCCTGATGTCTAGATATGTGAACTAGCGTCCCAGCACACATATATCCACATCTGAGTAAAGCAAGATTGTTATTGGAAACCAACGGGGGTATCAACGAACAATGTTTACAGTGGGTCCCGTACATACCCGGGACCACGGCCCAGGATTGTTCCGTTGCTTGGTGGACGGAACTTGCCGCAAGGCGATCAGGAGGGTCTTATAGAATGCCCTTTATCAAGATAATACCAGGAAGGAGGGAGCCAGCACTCCCCTCGGTCGCCTGGAGGCCTACAGGTCAGACCGGAAGTTTTAGTTGCACAACATGCCTAGTACCACTGTAAACACGAACATATATTGATAGCCGCAAGTTTCCCCCGACCCGATGCAAGTTGTTCCTTTTTATGATTTATTATGTAATTGTCAATTTACGGGAATAACAGGTGCAAGACATGATCAGGAGTTCAGGAGTACATGACTACTATAAATTTAGGTCACTGTATATATATAATACAGGATAACAAGTACAAGATTCAAGTCACTGCATGTAATGCAGGATAACAAGTATAGTATTCCCGTAAATGTGATAATCACAGGTCAAGTATTAATATTTCAAGAGGCAAGTGATAAGTCATGTTATAATCAGAAGCAAGTGTCAAGTAACAAGTCGGGTATCAGGTGATGACACAACAGTTGACAAGTGATATAGACGGTGTCAGGTATTAGCATGAAGATGATAAGTATCAAGTAAACGCATGTCAAGTATTAATATATCAAGTGTGTACTTTGTCAAGTGATAGAATAATAGTTGAACACAATTAAAGAAAGAGTTAGTTCCAAACAGCATAAATCGTGAGTAATACAAGTCGACCAGATGAAATGGGAAAGCCAAGAGGAAAGCGAGAACACTCGCCTAAATCCTTGAAAAATACGGTGAAATCCCTGATCTCCGGAATCTAGGAAATCAACGCGTCAACGCGTTAGAAGGAAAGTGATAGAGAAAGGAGGAAATCAAGAGAGAGAAAGAGTAGGAGAGAGAGGAGAGAGAAAATGAAAGCTAGGGAGAGAAGTCCATGGAGAGAGAGGGAGAGTACATGGAGAGAGAGAGTATGTACAGGGGGACACAGTTTTGAGAGTGAGACGCGGGGGTCGCAGACGCGGGAGTCGCGTCGCGTAGATGTCACAACCGCGAGGTTCGAGACCCGCGTTCAAGTCAGGACACGAGGAGAACGCGAACGCGGACGTAGGTTCCGCGTCACGTTAACACGAGAAGAACACGGACGCGGGCATAAGCTCCGCGTCGTGTTGACACGAGAAGGACACGGACGCGGGCATGAGCTCCGCGCCGCGTCAATACAAGAACGCGAAGGCCGCGTTAAACAAATATCAAGAACGCGAAGATTCGCGTTAAGAAATTGTTTGGACGCGGGAGTGAGCTGCGTCTAGCAATCAACAGAGAGAAAGAGAGACATGGAAAGAGGGAGAGTGGGACGCAGGGAAAGAGTAAGACGCAGGTTTTGGGAGGAAAATCAGAGAAGGTAAGGAAAAGGAAAAGGAAAGGAAATGAAAAAGAAAGGAAAGAAAGAAAGAAGGAAAATAAAGAGAGAAGGAAAGGAAAGAATGAAAGAAGAAAAGAATAGAAAGGGAAAGGGAGGATGGCCGGCGGTCACCGGCGGCGGCCGGAGTTGGCCGGAGAAGGCGGCCAAGGCTCCAAGCCCAAGCCATAGATGGTGGTGCAAGTGTAGTTCAAATTGTAAAAATGGGATTTTGCAAAAGGAGTTTCGGAGAGCGAAGCTATAGGTCATCGGAAAGAGCACGATGAGGAGAGGAAGATGGCATAGTCGTTGGTGGCCAAGATGGAGTATATGGTGGTGGAAATGGTGGAGGAAGGTAATGTTGATCATGGGTTTCTTGGTGAAGAAGGAGAAAAAGGAGGAGGAGAGGGTGGTGGAAATGAGTTGCTTGAACTTGGTAAAATGGAGAAGGAGATGGGGGGGTGATGGAGAGTGAAAAAGGGAAGAATTGGTGGCCAAAAAATGGTGGCCAAGGAGGGCAAGGGGCTGCCATGCTGCTGTTTTCATTTGCAGCCTGTTGGCTGGAAAGAGAAGGAAAGGAAAATGAAAGAAAGAGAAGAAGATGGGGGTGTATTTATAATGGGGGAAATATTATAATAATGTAGCCAATCCCATCATATAAAGTGAAACTTGCGTTTCATTCAAAGGATGTTGCGTCCCCATGATACCAAAGCTGCGTCTAGGCAAATAAGGAGCCAAACGCGAAAATTAAAGCCGCGTCCAGAAGAAAATGTGAAAGTCGCGTTTAACAGAGGAGAGAGAAAGTCATAATAACTTGATGGGAGTTGATCTGAAGTGCATTTAATGCAGAATGGAGAGGATCTCTACATTTAATGATGAATCTAGGTTGGTGAAACTCGCGTCTAGCGAGGAGAGAGAAAAGAGAAGAGTAAAATATCTGGATAAAATTCCGGTATCTGGGAAAACACCGAAAACCCCGAAAAAGTCCAAAAAATGAAGTAGTTTGGAAAGCTTCCCAAAAATTCTCAGAAATAATAAATATTAATTAAAAATTTTGGTGAAATCAATTTTCAGAAATTCAATCCCATTTTCTAAATAAAAATCCTGAAGTCAACCGTCAATATCGGTCTACACCGGGTTGGCCGGATTTTGATAAATTCTGAAAAATCTCAGAAAAAGTATTTAGATAGAAAATATGATTTTAAGAAATGATGTGAAAGCCATTTTTAGAAATTCTACTCCGTTTGTAAATTAAAAATCCGAGAAGCGGTCAGTGGCACTGGTCCACACCGGTTTTGAAGATTTACAACTTAATTCAGGAAAATTTCAGAAAATCATAAAAAATCTAAAATATTGGAAAACGATGTTTAAAACTGAAATCGGTCAAATCAGAATAACGAAAAGACCAAATCGAGCAATTAACTAGGATCGGGTTCCCGGTTCAGGTAGGGCTGACTCCGAGTCCACGAATCCCAATCCAAGACAAAACAATCGTATAAATAATTCATAAAGCAAAACAAATATAGGAAGTAAATCAAAAAAAATACAACCAGAAAATATGAATACGCAACTAAGTACGTATTCGGGGAGCGGGGTGTTACAATAACCTTTTAGAAATTATTGTTATTGTAATTTTGAATTAGGAAAGTTAAAAGGACAAGTCTATATCTTGTTATATCTTGCTTGAATTATTTGGCACATAATTAAAGAAAGACTTTACATTATTTTATTCTATAAACCCTAATCTAAAAGCTACCAATATAAACTAAATTCTGACATCATTAAATAATTTTGAAATACAGAATTCAGGTAGTACATCTCGTTACTATGGCCAACCCTGATCATTCCAAGGGTGTCAAACCGGAGAAATTCTCTGTCACATACTTTAAGAGATGGGCAAATCAGATGAAGTACTGGTTAACCACTTTAGGTCTCAAATCAGCCATAAATGACATCATTCCAGCACCTTCTCCTAAACCTTCATTTGTTGGATCTTCTCTTGTTGAAACTCCTCCTACAACTCCTTCCTCCTACATCTATTTGAAACCTGAGGAAATTGACTAGGATTCTTAGTGCACTCTCTGATAGTCTATATGACATTTATTATTAATATAAGAGTCCTAAAGAACTATGGATAGTTCTCGAGGATGAATATGGCCTCGACGATGCTGGAATCGAAAGATTCATTTCCTCCTCCATCAAAAAATTCATGATGACTGATAGTAAACCTATCAATGATCAACTTCATGAATTTCAAGACTATATCCGACACCTTCAATCGAAAGGAAATCAATTCTCCGACGATTACAAGGTGTCTTGTCTTATTTATAAACTCCCTCCTTCCTGGTCAACCTTTGCTGGAGACCTCCGTCACAAGCAAGATGACCTAACCCTTGTTTAATCCTTAAAAGTGATTCGCATAGAAGATCAGCATAGGCAAAACTCTAAAGCCAAGTCAGAAATGAAAGTTAAAGTGAACTTGGTAGAGGATAAGCCTAAGCGCAAATTTATAAATCCCAAGGACAAGAAGTTTAAAAAATCCGATCATTTTCATTCTTCTCCCCATGCAAATTCCTCTTCTTTCAAACCTTCTCAATCTTCCTCCTTCAAACCCAAAACCTTTGGCCAGAAGACTGATGGAAGATTCTGCTACGTTTACGAAAGAACGAATCACATGGCGCCTCAATGTTTCAACTGAAAGAAAGAATCTGTCAAAGCTCAACCAAGAAGAAATAGAGGAAATGGCAGACACAAGATCAACATGGTGGAACTGAACTCCAACTCCTTAAGGTTAGATTCTTCTCTTCCTATTGTCAACTCTATCAGCTTCTCGTCGGACTGGTAGTTAGATTCAGGAGCCAATATTCACATCTGTATTGATCGCTTCTAATTTAAATCCTATCAGGAACAACGTGGAGGAAGCGTGAGCCTGACAGATGACTCCACTAGAGAGATAAAGGGAACTGGACGTATTGATCTTAGAATGACCTCAGGGAAAATTCTGACTCTTCAAGGCGCCCTGCGTGTACCCACACTTCGGAGAAATCAGATCAGCGAGTCTTCACTTTTTAGAGCTGATTATAAGATTGTCAAGAAATCCAATAAGTTTTTAATCTCCAAGTCTAATATCTTCATTGAAAAAGTCTTTGTTTGTGATGGCCTTTTTCTTCTCAATGTAATAAATTCTTATGATAATAAAATTTCTATTTCTGTTGCTTTGAACATTGAGTCTTGTGATATCTGGCATGAAAGACTGGGACATGTCAACTTCAATTCTATCAAGAAAATGATTAACTTGAATCTTATTCCTAAATCTTCTTTTGACACATCTTCTAGATGTGAAATCTGTGTTCAGGGTAAGAATACCTGAAAATCATTTCCTTCTATCACAAGGACATCTGAACCCTCCGAACTTATTCATAGTGACGTGTGTGACTCGAACAGAGTTCTCACCCGAGGCGTAGAAGATACTTTGTGACATTCATTGATGACTACTCCAAATTCTGTCACACTTATCTTCTCAAATTCAAGGATGAAGTTTTCGATTGGTTTAAGGTGTATAAAGTCGAAGCTGAGAACTAACGTGAAAAGAAGATCAAAATTCTAAGATCTGATCGTGGGGGGGGGGGGGGGGGAAGTATACCTCAAATGATATGATAGAATTCTGCCAAGAATACGGCATTATTCATGAGATTACTGCTCCCTACACACCTCAATCCAACGGTATAGCTGAAAGGAAGAACAGAACACTGATGGACATAGTGAATTGCATCTTACTCAACTCAGGTGCACCTAAAAATTTTTGGGGTGAAGCTCTTCTTTCTGCCTGTTTTATACTCAATAGGGTTCCCCAAAGAGACTCCGACGTTACTCCATATGAACGTTGGAAAGGGATAACTCCTAACATTCAATTCTTTAAAGTTTGGGATTGCCTGGCTAAGGTTTCAATACCAGAACCGAAGAAAAGGAAAATCGGCCCCAAGAATGTTGATGCTATCTTCATCGGGTATGCACTAAATAGCAATGTTAACCGATTTCTGGTGATTAACTCTGAGATCAGTGAAATATCTAAAAACACCATCATTGAAGTTAGGGATGATGTTTACTTTGAAAACATCTTTCCTTTCAAGTCTAGAATCTCTAGTGATCCTTCTTGCACTCCTTCTATCTCTGATATCCCTTCTTCTAGTTCTGCTCCTGTATCTGATTCTGAACCTAGAAGGAGCAAAAGAATAAGAACTCTTACATCCATCGGTGAGGACTTCTTCACCTATCTTATGGAAGGTGATCCTAACTCTTTCAAGGAAGTAATGGACACTTTTGAATCTCCTTTCTGGAAAGAAGCCATTGACAGTGAGATCAACTCTATAATGGAGAATAACACTTGGATTTTCACTGACCTTCCTCCAGGACGCAAACCTGTAGGTTGTAAATGGATCTTCAAGAAGAAACTCTGACCTGATGGCACTGTCGACAAATACAAAGCCAGATTAGTTGCCAAGGGTTTCACCCAACAAAAGGGTATTGACTTCTTTGACACTATTCTCCTGTTGCCAGAATCTCCTCTATCAGAATTCTTCTAATACTTGCATAAATTCATAACATGTTCATTCACCAAATGGATGTCAAGACTGTTTTCCTGGATGGCGATCTTGAAGAAGAAATTATATGGACCAACCAGAAGGATTCATTGCAAAGAAACAAGAAAACAAAGTGTGCAAACTTGTGAAATCATTGTATGGACTTAAACAGGCACCCAAACAATGGCATCAAAAGTTTAACAAAGTTATTGCACAATTTGGATTCACTGTCCATGAATATGACAAGTGCATATATTCTAAGAACTTTTGGCAATGAGTATATTATCTTGTAGATGATATTCTTATCCTTGGAACTTCTCATGATGCAATCCAAAAGAGTAAAGGATTATCTTTCTCAAAATTTTGATATGAAGGATCTAAGTCCTGCTGATATTGGGAATGAAAATATCTAAAACCTCTGATGGAATCTCTTTGAGTCTAACTCATAGCATTGAAAGAATGCTTCATAAATTTAATTTCTATAACTCTAAACCTATTTTTACACCTTATGATTTTTCAATTGCTTTGAAGAAGAATATGAGTGAGCATGTGTCTCAACTAAAATACTCTTAATTAATAGGTTAACTTCTCTACATTTCTAACAGGACTAGGCCTGACATCTCTTATGCAGTAGGTAGATTGAGTAGATATACTAGTAACCCTAGTAGAGAATACTGGACTGCACTAGAGAGCGTTTTTAGATATCTTAGAGGCACAATTGACTCTTGTCTGACTTACACTGGATATCCTGATGTTATGAAAGGTTATATAGTGATGCCAACTAGGTCTCTGATTCTAACAGTGTTAAGTCTACTACCGGATATGTATTCATGTTCAGTGGTGCTGCTGTGTCTTGGAAATCCTGCAAACAAACAGTGATTGCCAGGAGCACCATGGAGTCCGACCTCATTGCTCTGGACACAACTTGTTTTGAAGCTGAATGGTTAAAGGATCTTTATCTGAATTCTCTATCGTGCCTAGACCCATACTTTCAATCTCAGTTCATACTGATTCAAGATCCACCATTGAGATTCTAAAGTAAGATAATGCCAATAAGAAGATGAACAGACATATCCAAATCAGACTTAAGTCTGTTCAGCGTCTATTGGGCAAAGTTGTGCTTCTGGACTTTGTAAAGTCCGAGAAGAATATTGTTGACCCATTGACTAAGGGTCTTTCTAAGAGTGTGTTCCTAAAATCATCGAGGGAGATGAGGTTAAGCCCATAGTAGAGTTCACCGACAGCGGAAACCCAACCTACTTGATTGGGGGTTGATTCCATGAAAGAGGTTCAATGTGGTAGGAACAAGCTGGATTGGTGATACTCGTGTGGAGCATCGACCCGGATATGTTTATATCTTGTATGTAATATTGTAGCTACTACCCCTTCTTTATGGTGACGATGCTCTTATAATACAGCTAGGTGAGGATGAGTTTAACTCTTAATAAGTCCAACGCCTGTAGTGCGGAGGGTATACTATCCAGCTGTAGTACCCTTAGAGGACTTACCTACGTGAGAGGAACTGTGATTGGCCACGGTTGGTGGGGCAGGGCTGACCCTAGAAATTCTCATGAGCCGGTTATTGTGAGCATGGCCTTTAACTCTCAACCCGCTCGCTCAATAGATGGAGACTTACTCTGTGTGTATTCTATCAATATCTAGTAAAAGAGGCTAGTTTCAGGCGTAGTCCACTATGTCTCTTAGATAACGATGAGTTTACTAAGGAAGGTTCTAGGCGTAGTCCACCTGTTCCGAATTCACAGTATGATGTTACCTGATTTCACTCGTGTTTTATGATCTGATGATTTGATTGTTATTTATTTTTGATTTGTTTTATCTTCCCTGAAATTCAAGTTTTGGGGGGACTGTTGGATGTGTTTTGAGTTTGGAGGGAAAACTTGAGTTTCCCTCTTGTTTGTCTTAGAGTTTAGTCCCACATTGGATAGGTGATGAGAGATTGAGTAGTATATATATCAACTTCTCCCATGCCTATTGTTATGAGTGTTGGGCCATGGGCCACATCCCCGCACGCGCGCGCGCCAAACCGGGCTGGGTGGCGCGCGCCCACGACCTGCGGACACGAATGTAGTTCGATTCAGGGGCTTGTTTGCTACATTTTTTTTAGTTTTTTATTTTATTTTAAAATTCTGTTGAGATTTTTCGGGTAGAGTTGAACCCATTCAAGAGAATCAGATCTGCACCCTATCTCTGCACGTATCTTTTATATAAAACAGAAATCAATCTGCCCTCTTTCTCCCACAAAATTCTTACATAAAAAATAGTGTTCTTGCTATCGGAATTTGGTGCTTTCTCAACGTTGTTTTTTTATTTACGGGCAACAAACCTCTGTCTGAGCAGAGGCCTGACTTATCGTTCTGAGTTAGGTGTTGATGTACTACCGGGGGAGTTTTACCGCTAGGAGAGGAGGCTACTTTCAAGGTCCGGACGAGAGACCGGCCATCTTTCTTCTAGGGCAGTGCGTTTACACGACTACGTCATCTCAGGCCAGCTTTTTGTTTTCTTTTAATTTTGTATTTCAGGTGCATGCTTAGAACATGTAGTTTGTTAAATTTAAAGATTTATATTTGTTACATGTTTTAATCTAGTTAAATTTACTACAGGGTCACCATTGGTGAGGAGGCGGTGGACGAGGATGAGGGTCTTGAGGGCGACAACCCAGCTACGGGTCTTGCCAAGGCGGCGGGAGAGGGTGACGATGCACTGGCTGACGTAGTTGCAGGAGTAGCAGGTGAGGCTGAATATCTCACGGATGTGCCTCTCCTCAGCGGGGTACTCGTCGTGGCAGGTGGCCTTGACAATGGCGACGTCGAGGTCGGAGATGGAGTTGATGCTGCTGACCTTGGCCAGGCCGATGCTGGTCTGGTCCTTGACGGCGCCCACGACCTTTCGGATCTTGCTGGGTGCCATTAATTAATTATGCTTGTTGTTTGTGATGTTTATGCAATAATTATAATGGATATGATATATATGAGAGAAGAAAGAGGGGTGGCATCGTCTCTCCCCTCTCCCCCCACCCCTTTCTTTTTGCCTCTGTGTGCCCCCTCTCCCCCCTCTTTCTTTTTGCCTCTGTGTGCTGTGTAATTGGATTTTCCTGTGTGTGCTGTGTAATTGGATTTTGAGGATGTCGATGTTGAAGATGTCGATGATCTCGCTGAGTTGGTGTGCTTCTCTGCACACGATTGGCTGAGGTAAGGGATGAATGAATTCCATTGGAATCCACAAGTGTAGGAGGAGAAAGCGGGGAGCGTTGACGCTTGGCAATACTGTGAGATCGGGTAATTTTGATTGTTTTTTTTCTTTTTCTGTTTTTTGGAGAAGGGTAATTTTGATTGGAGTGTAGTTAATTAGATTGAATAGATAGAGCTTAAAGGTTTTTTTTTTTTTTTTTTCCCCTTTTTTTTCCTACTCCGTTTTTTTAATAAAAATCCTATGACTATAGCGTAGTTAATTAGATTGAATAGATAAATATCAAGTAAATTATTCAAAAAATTTATGAAACCGGTATTAATGTTAAATTAAGAAAAAGTCGATAACTAAAACTGGCTACGGACCAATCATCAGATCCTAGAAATAGAGCCCCTCGATCATATATAATCCTACAACATTATCTTCATCCTACCAAAGAAAGAGCAAGTCCAATTACTAGCTCCAACAGGAAATGATAATAGACAAGATAAACCATCATAAATCATGAGAACTAGCAAATGACACTAAACCTCCAATGCCTCAGTGAGGCAAAGCAACATGCAAATAGAAAGCAAGAGCTTCGAATGTGCAGATACCCTCCAATGGAGAATAGCACTATAATCTACATTCACTAAGCTAAAAGAAGAAATATAAATCTGAGTCCAAATGACAGTCTTGATCCATCATCAGTATCCAAATAGATCTTAGATAGTTTTAAGTCACAATATTATTTTAACTAGACCACTGATAGGAAGAAAGACACGTATTCAGAAGCTGAGACCGCTCCAAATCATGTATCACTCAAAATCATATAGAAGGCTAGTTCTTCATTAACATGCCTGATAAAGTTGAGCTTAGCTTCACGAGTTTCCTCCGATTTCTTCATGGCAGATGGTGGTCCTGTTGGCACAATGGACCAGACATGGAGTTTTACAAGGTGGAAACTTGTAACACGACTAAAGAGATGACAGAAAATTGTGATGTGTTTGTTGGTGTGCAGGATCAGAGAATACCTCAAAAGTTGATGGTAACTGAACGTCAGCAAATCTTGTAAGCTGCAACTCACTTACAGCACGAGGGTCCACAACATTGTCAGGAAAAATGTTACCAAGGCCATAAGAGCCGGCATTGGCAAGCGGGTAATGGCAGTCACCAGGAGCAACTAACTCGGGGTTCCATTTGCCCATAAAACCAATATCATTAAGCTCCACATAATCCTCATTAGCAAATTCTTCCAACGAGGGATGCAGCTCCTGATCAAAGCCCGTGGTGCCACATAGAGAAGTTCCTTCAGTTGGCTCTGGCAATGGCTGGGAAGACAGATCAATAAGATTATCATAAATATCTTCAAAATCCAAACCAGGCACTGGAGTGGCAGCATCATTAGAATTGCTGAATTAAACATATTCAGCAGAAGCAATAAAGAGTAATAGACTCCATTAAAAGGCAAAAAGAAAAAACAATCACAACAAAATGATCAGAAGCAAAATATAAGCATACCCCGTCGTTAGCATTTTCTGGACGACCCGGAGAGCTATTAAGAAATGTTTCCAGTTGATCAAATAGGATCCCATCATCCCAAAAAGGTTCAGGGATACAGGAGGTTTCACGAACTTCAGGGAAGCCTTGCATGGATGACAATTCTCCGATTTTAGACATTTCAGGCACAAAGGATGGCTCTCCAACTTCAACATTACTTAGCACAGAGGATGGTTCTCCAACTTCAAAATTACTTAATACAGAGGATGTGACCCCAACTTCAGGAGCAACAACAGCTTGTGAAGGAACAGGATCAAACAAATGAGCATGCCCTGCAGCAGAGGTACTTGGAAACAAACCAGTATCCTCAATATCTGCATCATCCTCCCAATCCTCCTCCTTAAATGGTGCACCATATTGTTCCCCGTTTCTTGGACCAGGACCACTTTTCTGGAAAATTTTGCATATGACGTATGCATCCTGAGAATAGGATAAATATTTTTAGGTCATATGGCATGTAAACAAAATCCAGAAATGTAAAATGCATTGACGAGAGTTTCACCCAACTCAATGTATTTTCTTTTCATGGCAACAAAAGCGGAGTATAAATTTGAGACAAATACTGAATTGACAACAAAGCTAAAATATAATATTCTTACAGGAAGGGAAAAAATCACAGCCTACAAAATTGATGATTAAAAAATTTTCATTGAACACATGTTTACATAGTATCAATTAGCACACCAACATTCTGTAGCACCCTAACCAAACAAATATACACCAACATCCATGATTGCTACAATCAACATCTTTTTTCCCAGAAAAATATTTACTCGCATATTTTGACAACTTTTAAGGTAACTGTTATGATCATGTAAGCCGTAGAAAAAGGCTTAAAAAGTCCTGGTCAAGTTCCACCTTATATTGAGTGTATAAGCTGAATAATTTCACCAAATATCTATATCAAATACATAGAAATATCATTTGTAAAATATGATATACAAGTCAAGCATATACACTGGTTACAGAATTATCATCCTGTCTAAGCAAAAAACAATATGGTATAAGTATGATTCAACTACACAGGTTCCAGATATAATCAAACATCTTGAATTCCTATTGCTATTAGAGTTCAGCCATTAAATACTAAACATAATCCCAGATACTGGTCACTGTAAAGTCCATTAAAATACAAGAAAATCTAACCTAAATGTATCAATGTAAACTTACCAATTATGTAGGATAGAATCTAGACAGTGATTATGAAAAAGTAGCTGAACAGTGCGGCTAGAAGATTTGCGATTAACTATATTTTGGACTTTCGCCCTCTGAATGGAGGCTAAACTGATGAATTCTACACTAGAACTTAAAAAGCATTATCATATTACAAGGGAAGATTCTAATCATGGTTTCAAATATCGGCCGATTCTGAGCTATATCGGCAATATCATATATTAACCCTATAGTACCAACCAATATCCGAGCCGGTATTTCTCATATGACTGATGTTGATGGTCGACGTTGACAATATTCATATTAAAAGCAATTATCCAATATTGATATCAATATTTTAAACCATGATTATAATAGAATTACAAAAAGAACAAAATGAGAATTGGTTGATGGGTGACAATTAGATTTCCAGTTGCACTTCAGATGGATAATCTATCAATATTGTATAAGAGTGGACCATTTATAATAATGTGAAACTTCCAGTAAAGTCAATCCGAGAAGTATAATGGTAGCCGAAGGGGCTAATGTGCAACCCCTACCAATATGGAGAAAACCCAATGTACCATTGTTATTACGGCGAATATCATTGTTGAAGGGGAATATTGGTTGATACAAGGGATATTTTTTATGTATTGGTAAGTTATATTATTTAATTAATTTAAATATCTAATTCATACAACTACAGATTATTTTAATGTAGACTATTTTAATGTACTAATTAAAATCATTTCTCTGAATAATAGTACATGGCCAAATATTGGACTGTAGGGACTGTCACTACAGATTGTGATACTGATATGGATATAGTAGTCTCTCAGATTATATTGTGGCAAAATCCACTACCTATACACTTGTACAGGTTATTTTGGTAAAACTTCACAACTGATAATCTGTATTTGTCCATATACAAGTACTCACCTTGAGTTACATAGATCCAGTTTACCACTCGCATAACATCAAAAATTGTTGTTGAGTAATATTGGCTGACACAACAGCTAGTTTTGATGTATTAGTAATGGTTATTATAGATAATTAATTGTAAATATTTATATTATATAGATACCGACTCTTTTTACATTATTGAAATTATTTACTTCAAAAAGACAGTATCGCAGTCTGTAGAGGTATTGGCTAACAACAAAATTTTGGCCATATACCAGTCCTCAAACACTGGATAAAGCAGTATTCTCAGGTTATTTAGATTCTAGTAGCAGTTCAAACGGATAAGTTGTCTAAAGTGTATAAGAGTGGATCATTCCTAATATTGTGAAACCTCCAACTAATGTCAATGTTAGATGTATACCGTAGCCTAAAAAGCTATTATACAGCCCCGGCGCGACAGGATCTTAAACCCAATGTACTACTGTTATAATAGCAAAGAACATTGATTGAAAGGAAACTTAGCACAGCTTTTTTTTTGTATTGCTATGATAACTATTATTAATTAGATTAAAATATTTATTTTATATAGTTTCTGACTTTTTTTTAACATTATTAACATTGTTTTAAATATTTCATTTAATGTATAGCAGACAATATCCAGTCTGTATTAGATAGTGGCTAGCAACCAGCATCTGGCATTATATTAGTATTCAAACATTGTATAAAGTAGGGTCTTAGGTTACTTTGATAAATCTCTGTGACTTAACTGGGCCCTTTAACATGCCTAGCTAGAGGAACAAACCAAACAGTGTAAATTCAAAATTTCAACATAAGAAGAGTTCAACTGCAACTTCATAGTACTTTACAGCTGTTTTAAGTACTGCAAGAACAAGTCAAAGAAGAGAGGAGAAGTCACCAATAACCGTGATTATATCCCAAAAGAAGAAAGAAGCACTCAGACATACGGAGGAAGCCAGAGCTCAAACTCCTTTCTTTTGGTACACTGATTTTTCTCTTTAGTCAGGGAAGTTCAATATCTCATTAGGACCGCCCCAAATAGCCAACGGTCGCTTTAAGGGTTTTTACAAAATAGTAGTGGATGAGCCACTCAACTTTATTCAGTGAATTTAAGGAAGACTGAACAATTTCATCTCCTTCAAATTTCTGCTTCAAATATCATGTGGATTTAGGTTATTCAATAGTGGAAATTATTTTGACCGGACACACGTGATGTGAATTGACCTAAAGACAGACATTTAACTGAAATGTGATTAGTTGAGAAGTCTCTTGGCAATGATTTCACAGTAGTGAGGGTGCAGATACATATAGCACATAATATCACAAATATATCAGACTTAAGAACTTAACCATGCTAATCAGACGTCATAGCTCAGATACGCACAACCTAAATATAAACATATGTTGCATGTAATATTTAGAATGTGTGCTACAGCGGATGACACCCAGCAAAAAACATAATCAACATTACAACATGTGAGATAAAACACACCATTAATACTACACGACAATTGGTACAACCATTTTACAGAGATGATAAGCATTGTGTCTAGCTTCAGTGGTAAAATATGTGTTTATAAGATAGGAAAAATAAAGCAATAAAGGAATGAATTTATATAACAAACGAAAAATTTATGTAAGGTATTCTTTGTATATAAGAGCTACTAATGATAAATCATAGCTTCAAAAAAACCTAAATCCTACCAAGAGGACAGAAAGTTCTTCAAAGTGACATTACCTGTGTGTATCCAGCATTAACCAATTCCTCTGATTCGAGCCTGAACTCATACATGACCCAATCAGTCCTAGATCCATGTGGTGCCTTGCCTACATAAAAAATAAGTGTCTTTTTCATTCCCACAGTTCGAGTGTTATGAACAATAGATCTGTCTTTCCCGTTGTTTTCCAATAACCAATATCAGTAGCACGGTTTGTTCTTGATCCTTGAGAATATTTTCTATCTCGAGGGCAGAAAAAGTACCACTCGAGATCTTTACTGCGCAAGCAAGATTTATCTGTGGCAAAAAATGAAAAACAAATAGAAATAAGTGAGATGAAGAAAGTTGACACACGACAAATGTATGTAAATAAAATAATAGGGGCAGTAGATGTATGGGACTGTTAAATTATGGCACCAAATAATAAAATAAGATTATGGTATTAAAAGGGAAATAGGCACGGTAACTGACACATGACAAACTCCCTTAAAACATTAAGTTTAGTAAGTTTCAGCAAAATTTTGACAGATAAATGAAGGGAAATTTAAATACATAAAGAAAAGAGGAAAAAATGGTATACAAAGTCATAAGAATTTTCACTAACATGGTATTCATAAATATGATTTAAGAGAGATTTGCTTGCGAAATAACAAATGAAATGAACATACGCGTGCACACATAAGGGTTGAAGCAAAACAACATAGAAATTGTAGAAAACAGTTACCTGGAAGATCCCAAGGAGCAAACTTGTACAGCTCAAGCTCTGAAATAGCCTCAAATCGGAAAGGCTTTCCAAGATTTTCCGCTTCAAGTAATACCAAACCAGCTCTAGATCAGTGGGGTGAAAGCGGAATCCCGGTGGCAGAGAAATCTTAGCCATCAATATATATCAAAAGTAGTTTCCTCTCTGCTTTGACGAGAAGGGAGCTGGTTTGGTTCGAAAGCAACAAAGAGACCCTAAGCTTAAAATCAAAATTTGAACACTTTTTTTTTTGGTTAGTTGACTGTTTTTTTTGGTTGGGGGGTGAGAGAAGAGGTGTTGGAAATTACAAAGCTAAACAGAATTTGCGGCTTGGAGAGTCACAACAGGTGGCAATGTTTGTCCGGTCCAATGCCGAAAGAAAATCCAGCTAGAACACCACAACCGGCTACGACATAATACCCAGAAGTCACACCAAAGCAACCATGGAGGAAAATCCCTGCTGGTGTCAAAAGACATCTGATTCAGAAACCGATTCCTGCAAGAAGCAGATTGTTTAGAAGGAGACAAAATAATATAAACTGAAGATTTGACATTATCAATGACAAAACCAAGACCAATCCAGCCAAATGGCTAAAAAGAAAAGATAACTCGTTGAATCTATAGAAGTAATGAGGAAGACTGGATAAATGGCCAAAAATGGGAAAAATACCCGAATGGAATTCAACACAAGATAATAAATTAGGCGAACAAATAGGAACAGATTTTTTTTTTTTTGCTGATTGGTATCCTACACATAATCCATTTTGGTCATAAATCCCAATCTAAACAATGGATAAAAATAAGCCTCCAGAAACTTAAAGATCACCAACATGAAACTTTCCTGTGATAATAGAATCTAAAACCTTCTTTGTTGATGTTGAATTCGTCCTTTGATAAAGAAGATGATAGAATAAAAAATCCTCCTTATTCTTGTTGGATCCATAAAGAAAACTAATACTGGTCTACATTTACAGACCATAATAAACCAAAAATTTGATCCTAATAAAGAATACTGATCCGCTGACCATGATAGTATGACCATAAGTGTTCCTTTATCAATGTTGAATCCTAATAAAGAATACTACCACTAATCTATGGACCATGATAAAATAAAAAAAATCTGCCTTTACTGATGTTGAATCCTAACAAAGAATACTACCACTGATCTACAGGCAATGATGGAATAAAAAAGCTTCCTTTATTGATGTTGAATCTTAGAACACTGATCAGACCATGATAGAACCAAAAATCTTCCTTTATTGATATTAAATCCTAATAAAGAATACTGATCTACAGACCATGATATAATCAAAACCTTTTTTACGCTAGATTACAATACAATCATCAAAGCTCATCCGTATTAAATCAGTGAAAGACCTAAGAAAAAGGAATAAAGAAATCAAATCCGACAACAGACAGGAAAAATCACTAACGGAAACTGAAACGATGAAGCTTAAGAGAGAATAACAAAGAATCAATCAGGTATGGATCCAGACTTATGTAAAACAGAACAATATATATAAGAGATCCGAAAATTTTGCCATATAGAATCACAAACTTAAAATGACAGATAAAAAAATTAAGAGGAATAAGAAATATCCACGAGCTCTCAACATCCCTAAATATCATAAACCCTATATTTGCCAGCGATTCATCAAATCGCATCAGAAACAAGTCAACGATCGAAGAAATAAAACGCATCGAATTTATCGAAAACCGTAGAATCCCTAAAACCCGAGGCTATAGGCAAAAAAACTAGTGTTCGGGTTAAAGAGCTTACGCACAGAGACGGGGATGTGAAATGCAGAGAGTGCTCGCGCCGCCCGATCCCAAAGTGGCGTGTCGATGAGAAGGATCGAGGGGCTGGGGGTTATATAGAAAATGAACGAGGACCACCGTGTGTTGTTCTTTTCCCGCACCATGGAGGGGTTCGGCTCATGTGTGTGGCCCTCACACACATATTATAAGAGATTATAAAAGTTTCAATTCAGATGTCAATATCAAATTGGCCCTCTTATTGTATGTGTGTGTGACTCACATACATGAACCGAATCCCACTTAAGAGTACAGTGTTTTAAGGGGAACGGATATTGCCATTCAAAAAATGAGAAAGACTCCCAAATTATTTACAAGTGTGTCATTATTAATTTTTTTTCATTTCATCCATGATAAATTGTTCAAAGAAACTTTCTTCTTCCTTGCTTTCTCCTTCCTCCTCCCCCCTCGGCTAGATCGGTCGAACAGATCGAGGGGGGGGGGGGGGGAGGGGAAGGGGGAGGGAAGTGGGAGGAGTTGGGGGGGGGGGGGAGTTTATCGAAGGGAATGGGGGATGGGGTTGAGGGGAGAGGGGGCTCGCCGGAGGAAGGGATGGGGTTCACCGGAGGAGGAGGAAGGGGTTGCCGGAGGGGGGAGGGGGAAGAGAAGAAGGAAAGGGCATTTTGCCCATTTTAAAAAAATGGAGGTACCTTTATCAATTTTGGGGTGCCTTAATCCATAGGGAGGCTTTTATCAAGTTGGGGTTGGCAATATCCATTCCCTCTTTTTGGTCGTCAGTGGGTCCCACAGTAGGGTTGGGAGAGTGGGTGTTCTTTGCATTTGCTCCTATTACTGCGGGAAGCTTCTGGCGGCTCGTGATTAGTCAATTATTAGGAAATAAAAGAGAAACCTAAGGGAGGCTTCGAATCCGTTACCACTTGGTTCCGTGACCACTTGGGAGCAAACCATATGATCACGCCGCTAGGCCACCCCCGCAGACTTCTATATATATATATATATATATATATATATATATATATATATATATATATATATATATATATATTGTTCACATTTGTAAAAGGAGGGATGTAATACAGATACTTTGTAATACATAAAAAAAGACAATCGATGACAGTTTTGTTCAAATCTTGCCTTGTTTATGATTGTGATTTTCTTACTCCTTGGGAGCTATCTTGCTTTGTAGCACTCGAAATGACTCAGTGTGTGGCCCCCTGGTGGGGCCTGCTAGGGGATTCGTAGTTGAGGGGAAAACCGCCTGATAGGGGTGAGCTCCTGTCTGTCAGGGGTTCCCCCAAAGAGTGACCGTCAGGATGTAGAGGACCCATGTAGGTTGTAGGGTCGTTCGGGTGGGGCTTCAGGGTGTAACATGACCCATGTAGGCCATGCCCTGAGTTTTATCGGGCAAGACTCCGCCTCTTGGGAGTTTTCCTGAGGGATAAACGTCAGGGTGTAGGGGACCAATGTAGGTTGTGCTCTGAATGGTTCGTCGGGAAAGACTCTGTCTCTCAGAAGTTTCCCGAGCGGTAATCGTCAGGGTGTAGAGGATCCATGTAGGTTGTAGAGTCGTTCGAGGCCCCTCAAGGTGACCCATGTAGGCTATGTCCCGAGTGATTTATCGGGCAAGACTCCATCTTATAGAAGTTTTCTCGAGAGGTAGCATCAAGGTGGAGGGACCCATGTAGGTTGCGATCTGAATGGTTCGTCGGGTAAGATTCCGTCTCTCATGAGTTTCTCGAGCGGTAACCGTCAGGGTCTAGAGGACTCATGTAGGTTGCAGAGTCGTTCGAGGGGCCCTCAGGGTGTTGTAAATCACCTAGAGGGGGGTGAATAGGTGATGTCTAATCTAATGGTCACTAAATGCGGAATTAAAAACTTATTTAATGCAAATTAAAACTTATTAAACTAAACACCAAGTATAACACAAGAGTGTAGCCGGATTCCCCGTGAAGGGCTCTGGACTAACTCCTCAAGATTCCTCTAAATAAGAGTTGAGGTGCCGCGTTGGCTCTCTTGGTTGAATACAAGTGTTAGCAAACAATCCCCAAGCATATACAATTAAGCACACAATATATCAAGCATATAAAGACAAAGACAATGATAGCATGCAAGATATAAAGACAAGAGTAAAAGATAGAGAGTGAGTAATTGCAAACACGGGAGATTTGTTTCGAGGTTCGGGCACACTTGCTCTACGTCCCCGCCTTCACACTTGAAGGATTTTCACTATAAACCGATCCCACCGGATCATTCGGTGCTGCAACACCTACAAGGCGAGTTCACACTTGAACTCCTTGGACTCTCTAGTCCCGTACACACCGCAAGCCCACAAGCTCGCCGAGGCCGCACCTCAAACACTGAGTTCTCTCTAGAACCCGAAACACCGCGAACACAACCGTCCGCCTCCTCAAAGTATAAGAAAAGAACTTTGGTGATCACAACACTTTGATCACCTAAAATTCTCTCACAACAAATCCCTATAGGTAGATATAGCAATGGATAGCTCAAGTGTTGTGTGAGAAAACAAGGATTGAAATGGTGGAGGAAAAACTCAAGAAATCACTTTGAAACACTCTTGATAAACTCCCCTTTTGATTGGAAATATTGCTCTCAATTAAGTGGAGAAAACTTCTTAATGGAGTTGGAAAAACTAACTCAAAACCCACTTGAAAATCTTAGAGAAAACAGCCCTAAAAAATCCCAATTTATAGAGTTAGAAAAACTAGCCGTTGGGAGCCAGATTGGCCGTCGGTCGACCGCCCGGTCGACCGGCCAACGGTCAGATTTCTGACCGTTGAGCCAGCGGTCGACCGGCCGGTCGACCGTGGCACTGGAACAGAGAGCAGAGCTCTCTGCCGGTCGACGGGGCTTTCCAGAGAGCAGAAGCTCTCTGCGGTCGACCGGGTCGGTCTACCGGCCCTCCAGCAATCCTGGCGTGCACGTTCTGTGCACGTCGGTCGACCGGCCCGGTCGACCGACTTCAAGCTCGGTCGACCGGTCCGGTCGACCGGCAGAAGCCAGAACAGACCAGTTAAGGGATCAAAAAACTTGGTTTTTATATCTTAAATAAATCCCATAAAATCATGAAAAATCTACAAAAATAGTTTTAACATTATACTTTGATAATCAAACATGCTTGAACAAAATCAAGACATGTTACAAACAATTTGAACTATTTTTGTAACTTAGAAATTTTGGCTAAAAACGAAAACTGTATTTTTTCCAAAATGGTTTTTCCAAAACTTCTCCAAATACAAAAATAAGATATTTTAAACTCTTTTAAAGCATGGTGTGTATGGATATGATCCTCTACACATATATGGTAAAATATCTATGTTTTTGACATTAAGCTCTAAATTTGATTTTGGTTAAAACATATATACTTGAATTCCAAAAATCAAACCGGTATTTTTCTAAAAGAAAACTCTTTTGTATTTTTCCAAAATATTAATTCTTTTATGAAAAACTTATCTAAATCAAGAGTGTGTGTGTGTAGTATACTTGAGCAATCCACCAACTATTCTATCCTTTACATTTTATCTAAAAATAAAATCTTATAAAAACAAACCTAGACACAAGTCTTGATCATGAAGGTCTTCACATGAAGTCTTCTCATCTTAACACGATCCATAGAGGTAGACTCCTCTTGAGTACTTGATGTGGTCTTGATGCACAAGCTCTTGAATCAAACCGTGCTAGCTCCAAAACTTGACTTTAAATCTTTTGTTGAAGCTACACACCTACTAAGATCTTGATCACAAATCTGAAACTAAATAAACACAAGATCATTAGTACTATAACTACATGAGTTGATCATCATCAAAACTAGAGTGATAGGCCTTTGGGCCAACAATCTCCCCCTTTTGATGATGACAAAACTCATGAAGTTATATATGCATGGATTAAAGTAAAGCTTCAAAGAAGCTCCCCTTAACTTATACATAACAATAAACAAAAATATATGGCAATGAAGCACATAAACATGTATGCAAGTATAAGGAGATAAACATGCTAATTAAGCATAAAACTCATCAAATTCTTTTTCTCCTATTTGCAATACAAAACATATATGCATAAACATAAATCCTTCTCCCCCCTTTATAAATAAAGTAAGGAAAACACGCATATATATACCAAATACTTCTCCCCCTTTTTGTCAAGCATCAACAAAGGGGTTAAAGTAAAAACAAAATGTTCTCCATCTTTTTGTCAAAAGCAAAAATCAATAAAAGGGGTGACATCAAACTAATCAATAAAGGATATATGCGATATACATTCATGAAGAGGAAGACGCTAAGTTAGCTTCCCTACATATCTGCATTACATGAAAGAGGGATGACAAGCCCTAATTTCACATAACACATAATATGCAATGCATAAGAGGAGATGTGAAACTCCCCCTACACACGTGTACCACATAAAGAAGAGTTGTCAAGCTCCTCAATATAAGATACACTCAACATGAATCTATATGTAGAAGAGATGTTAAGCTCCCCTTACATATAGGCAACACAAATCAAATCATTTTTAATTTTCAAAATGTCATATTAAAGTAAAATTTGAATTTTCCTCAAATAAAACAAAATTTGAGATATCTTACAATCAAATTTTAAGATATCATATAAACAAAAAAAATTTTAAAGGTACCATTTGTCAATCAAAATTTAAGATACCAATTGTAAATGACCATTACAAAATTTGAATTTTTTTTAATCAAAATAGAATCATATTGAAACCAATTGAAAATTATTGTAAATTATTTTGATACCAATTGCAATCAATAGATACCAATTGAAGATTATTGCACAAATAAATCATATATATGTATGAAAATGAAAATACCAATAAGAATTGATATTATGAAAATTAGGAAGCATACATATATAGAAAACAAAACATGAGTATATACAAAATGAAAATACCAATTGAGATCAAGTATATAACTCATAACCTAACAATTGAAGAACAATAACTAGTTAAAAGTAATTTGAAAAAACTAGTTAAAGAACCTTCAAAACATGAAACCAAATCATATGTATCATGAAAATACTAAATACACAAAATTCGACACTCAAGGTCCATAAAGCTCAAAGTGATCATGAAACATAGTCATGAATAAACAAAATAAAGTGTGAGTGCACAAAAATTATGTAATTAGTATTTTTCATGAAGATAATCAATGAAGCTCAAAAACAAACATGAATAACATTTTATCAAACAAGACATGAAAATTTATTTTAAAAACTAAACTTCTAGGTATATGTATGATTTATCCAATCCTAACAATATGCATACATATCCCAAACATGAAAAGAGTCCATAATGTAAATTGCATGAAGGCAAATGACTCATGGGATATACATGTATATTTATTAGATTTGAATACAAGATACATATACATGAAGTAAAACATGAAAATAGGCAAAACAAGTGTAAATGAGAGAATCATCAAAACTAGGCTATACATGTGCATATAGTGAGTACAAATGAATAATGAAGTGCAAACATATATGAATCAATTTGTTGCTCACTACTTGTACAAGTATACATCCAAGTTTTGATAAAAACTACATTTAAACTAGTATTTAACACATGAAGCACAAAACATGAACATGCTAAAGAAATCATCAATGAAAAGCATGTAAACTAAAGTAGGAGTTTAGAGATAGTTACCAAAAACAAAGAACTAAGTTCTAATTCTCCAAAACATGGTGGTCATCCCACCAAACCTCCTTGATAGCGGTGCATCAAATATGTGTCCATCAAGTCCATACATCCACTACCAAGGCACCATCCCTCTCACGTTTTATGAGAGCCCTCACCTACATCAAAAACACAAGGTGGGGATTTTGGTACCCCTTTTTTTTTGGGTCCTTGAGGGTTAGTCTTGTAAGGAACCCAAACATTTTTCTTATTAGCAAAATTTATATGATGTATCTTATCAAAATAAAATTTTGCTAAATGACCTTTGCGGCCACAATATGGACATTTGTACACCTTAGGATACATATGTGTATGTGTGTGATCATGACGTGCAAATAGTGAATATGCATGTGGGTGATGTGCATGAACATGTGGAGTTTGTTTCTTTGAAAACAAGGACTCCAATCTCTTATGGTTAAATGAACATGTGCTCAAAGTTGAGCTCAAACAATTTATTTTATTTTTCAAATTTTAATCTCATGTTGATTAATAGTGGCATGTAAAGCATGGTGAGATTGTGAATCATTTTTCTTATTCTTTTTAGAAACCTTTTCGTTTTCTTTTCAACAATTTTTCTTTTCAAAGAAGTATTTTCATTTAAAGCAACTTCTTTTGTTTTTCCACCAAAACAACTTTATTTTTCAAAATAGTGTTTCCTTCACAAAGATCATTTAATTTAGAAAGCAAGGAAACATTTTCATTTTTCAAGGACTCATTTTCTTTTGAAATAATTTCAAATTTTTCTTGTAAAGAATCCTTTTCTTTTAACATGCAATCAAATTTGTTTTTCATTTTCTTATTATCTTTCTAAGCATGTCATATTTTTCAAGAAGTTATTGACAAAAAGATGTAAGCTCATCATAGGATATATCAACATCTTCATCTACCTCGGATTCGGTAGTTACCTCAAGGGGGTTGTCCCCTTGGACCATGTAGCACACGTTGGAAGCGTCACTTCCAACATCCGAGTCGCCCCCCGCATAGTATTGTTCTTTTTCGCCAAGGGAGAGAATTGTGTTCCAAACTATAAAAGCCGAGTCAAGATTAGCAACCCTAGATAAATAAACATCATTTAGGATACTTTTCAAAGCATGAATGGCCTTTGCATTAGCCTCATTATATTTGTCATTTAAACAATAAGAATCTCTAGTAGTGACAAAATAAACATGAATACCTAGGCCTTTGAGGTACAAAGACATCTTAACCTTCCAAGTTTGGATGTTAAGGATGTCAAAGGTGGGAGGTGTCATGAAGTCCATGGTGTGTGTACAAATATTGTGATTAGCCTAAAAAATGAGGATCTTTAACTCTAGGTTGTAAGACCCAAATCAAGAGCACTTGGCTCTGATACCAATTGTAAATCACCTAGAGGGGGTGAATAGGTGATGGCTAATCTAATGGTCACTAAATGCGGAATTAAAAACTTATTTAATGCAAATTAAAACTTATTAAACTAAACGCCAAGTATAACACAAGAGTGTAGCCGGATTTCCCGTGAAGGGCTCTGGACTAACTCCTCAAGATTTCTCTAAATAAGAGTTGAGGTGCCGCGTTGGCTCTCTTGGTTGAATACAAGTGTTAGCAAACAATCCCTAACCATATACGATTAAGCACACAATATATCAAGCATATAAAGATAAAGACAATGATAGCATGCAAGATATAAAGACAAGAGTAAGAGATAGAGAGTGAGTAATCGCAAACACGGGAGATTTGTTTCGAGGTTCGAGCACACTTGCTCTACGTCCCCGCCTTCACACTTGAAGGATTTTCACTATAAACCGATCCCACGGATCATTCGGTGCCGCAACACCTACAATCGAGTTCACACTTGAACTCCTTGGACTCTCTAGTCCCGTACACACAGCAAGCCCACAAGCTCGCCGAGGCCGCACCTCAAACACTGAGTTCTTACTAGAACCCGAAACACCGCGAACACAACCGTCCGCCTCCTCAAAGTACAAGAAAAGAACTTTGGTGATCACAACACTTTGATCACCTAAAATTCTCTCACAACAAATCCCTATAGGTAGATATAGCAATGGATAGCTCAAGTGTTGTGTGAGAAAACAAGGATTGAAGTGGTGGAGGAAAAACTCAAGAAAATCACTTTGAAACACTCTTGATAAACTCCCTTTTGATTGGAAATATTTGCTCTCAATTAAGTGGAGAAAACTTCTTAATGGAGTTGGAAAACTAGCTCAAAACCCACTTGAAAATCTTAGAGAAAATAGTCCTAAAAAATCCCAATTTATAGAGCTAGAAAAACTAGCCGTTGGGAGCCAGATTGGCCGTCGGTCGACCGCCCGGTCGACCGGCCGGTCGACCGTGGCACTGGAACAGAGAGCAGAGCTCTCTGCCGGTCGACCGGCCCGGTCGACCGGGGCTTTCCAGAGAGCAGAAGCTCTCTGCGGTCGACCGGGTCGGTCTACCGGCCCTCCAGCAATCCTGGCGTGCACGTTCTGTGCACGTCGGTCGACCGGCCCGGTCGACTGACTTCAAGCTCGGTCGACCGGTCCGGTCGACCGGCAGAAACCAGAACAGACCAGTTAGGGATCAAAAAACTTGGTTTTTATATCTTAAATAAATCCCATAAAATCATGAAAAATTTACAAAAATAGTTTTAACATTATACTTTGATAATCAAACATGCTTGAACAAAATCAAGACATGTTACAAACAATTTGAACTATTTTTGTAACTTGGAATTTTGGCTAAAAACGAAAACTGTATTTTTTCAAAATTGATTTTTCCAAAACTTCTCCAAATATAAAAACAAGATATTTTAAACTCTTTTAAAGCATGGTGTGTATGGATATGATCCTCTACACATATATGGTGAAATATCTATGTTTTTGACATTAAGCTCTAAGTTTGGTTTTGGTTAAAACATATATACTTGAATTTCAAAAACCAAACCAGTATTTTTCTAAAAGAAAACTCTTTTGTATTTTTCCAAAATATAAATTCTTTTATGAAAAACTTATCTAAATCAAGAGTGTGTGTGTGTGTATAGTATACTTGAGCAATCCACCAACTATTCTATCCTTTACATTTTATCTAAAAACAAAATCTTATAAAAACAAACCTAGACACAAGTCTTGATCATGAAGGTCTTCACATGAAGTCTTCTCATCTTCTTGACTTGGTCCAAACACGATCCATAGAGCTAGACCCCTCTTGAGTACTTGATGTGGTCTTGATGCACAAGCTCTTGAATCAAACCGTGCTAGCTCTAAAACTTGACTTTAAATCCTTTGTTGAAGCTACACACCTACTAAGATCTTGATCACAAATTTGAAACTAAATAAATATAAGATCATTAGTACATAACTACATGAGTTGATCATCATCAAAACTAGAGTGATAGGCCTTTGGGCCAACAGGTGTAACATGACCCATATAAGCTATACCCTGAGTTGTTTATCTGGGAAGACGCCGTCTCTTGGAAGTTTTCCCGAGGGGTAACCGTCAGGGTGTAGGGGACTCATGTAGGTTGCAGACCTTCTCAGGCAGTCATCAGGGTATTGTCCCATTATAAGCTGGACTAGAACAGCTGGCGTGGGTAAGCCTCATCTTTCAGGTGGCTTCGCGAGGGGTGCCGTCAGGGTGTATAGGACCTGTATAGGCTGTGGGCCTGCACGGGCAGTTATTAGGGTGTTAACCCATCATAGGTTGGACTAGAACAGATGGTGTGGGCGAGCCTCCATATTTCAGGTGGCTCCTTGAGGGGTGCCGTCAGGGTGTAGAGGACTCGTATAGGCTGCGAGCCTGCTCAGACAATCATCAGGGTATTATCCCATCATGAGTTAGACCGAACAGCCGGTCTGGTGAGCCTCCATCTTTCAGGTGGCTCCCCGAGGGTGCCGTCAGGGTATAGAGGACCCATATAGGCTATAGATATGCTCGGATGGCCATCGGAGTATATTTCATTATAGGCTGGCTCCGAGTGATCGACATGGGCAAGCTTTCATCATTCAGGAGACTTCCCAAGGGATGCTGTCAGGGTGAAGACCTGCGCGAGTCGTTGAGACTGTGCACTATGCTCGGGGTAGACATCAGAGTTGGGGGAACACGATTAAGATAACAGAAAATGATTATTTCATTGAATCTTTACATGACTTACACATGATATCGCTTGAAGTGAAAGGAGTTTAACTACTTATTGAGTTGGTTCCCGCCCTGATTGGCTAGGGTGTACGACACGTTGCCGAGCAATAATGATGTAAGGACCCTCCCAGTTGGGTCCACTTTTCCGTGATCCTTCTACAGAGTGCTCTGAATCACACGCTTCAGGACCAGGTCTCCAACTTGGAATTCCCTGGGCTTCACCTTCTTGTGGTGAGCCACATAAATTTGTTATTGATAGGTTGCGATGCAGACTTAGGCATGTTGACGCCTTTCCTCCGAGTGATCCAGCATCAGACGGAGTAGCGTGTTGTTCTGATCTAAGACCACTCCTTTTACTTGGAGTGTCGGCATGCTGATGTCGACCGAGATGATCGACTCTGTCCCATATGCCAACGAGGGCTGGGTTTCTCCAGTCGGAACGCGTTTGGAGCTCCTGTAGGCCCAGAGTACTCCAAGGAGTTTCTCCACCCATTTGCCCTTAGCTTTGTCCAAGCTTTTTCATAGGTTGTCAAGAATGGTGCGGTTGCTGATTTCAGCCTGGCCATTGCCCTGAGGGTAGTAAGGTAAGGAGAATCGGTGGGCGATGTTCTATTTGGCGCAGAACTGACCACTTGCTTTCTAGCGAAATTAGTTATGTTCTCGGAGATGATAGTGTAAGGGATCCCGAAGCGATATACTGTGTTCTACTAGAAGAACTTGAAATCTGTTGCTCGCTGACCTCAGAAAGTGGTAATGCCTCGATCCTTTTGGTAAAGTAGTCGGTGGCTATTAGTTAAAAACGCAGCTGGGGTTGCACTCGGGGGAGAGGTCTGATTGTGTCCAGTCCCCATTGCATAAGGGCCACGAGCTGCGCAAGGTGTAAAGGTCAGAGCTCGACCAGCTTGATGCTGGGGCGAACATCTGGCATTGTGGGCATTTTCTCACATAATCCTTGGCGTCGTCGAACATCTTAGGCCAGTAGTACCCTTAGTTGATTACCTTGTGGGCGAGGGAGCGTCCTCTCGCATGGTTCCCACAGTCTCCGTCGTGAATTTTCTACATCACCTTTCGAGCCTCCTCCGAACCGAGGCATCTCAGATACGAGTCGGGGTGGAGCTGAAGTAGGATTTTTTTTTGTATAGTATGTCTCCGAGAAGTATGTATCGAGTGATCAAGTATTGAAGTTTCTTTGCCTCCACTTTATCGTCGGGAAGTGTCCCATCTTTCAAGTAGGCAATGATGGGATTCCTCCATTCTGGTGAGTTATCGAGGCGTAGGACCTCTCCGGTTGGTTGTTGGATGCTCGGATTAGTGATGTAGGTGATTTCACATCTGAACTGGAACTCCGTGGCCGCCCCTAAGTTGGCAAGTGAGCCAGCGTGGTTGTTCTTAGACCTAGGGACCCACTTGAAGTCGCATCAGGAAATTTTGGACTTCAATTTGACAAACGAGTTGTAGGTATTTCGTCATCCGAGAATCTCTTGCGACGTATTCGCCGCTGACTTTGTTGACTATCAGCGAGAAGTCACAGAATTTCGAGCCCTGTGACTCCGATGTTAATAGTCGTGAGCCCAACTAAAACAACTTCATATTCCGCTTCGTTGTTGGATGCGGGAAGCCTAGGGTGAAGGACGGTCGATGATGGATCCTTCCAGGGTGGTGAGAACGATTCTAATGCCTGCCCCTTACTATTTGAAGCTCCATCAACATTCATGAATCATGATCCATCCTTCGAGTTGGTCGGCGTGCTTTGTGGTTCCCGGGGTGAAGTCGGCGATGAAGTCGGCCAGACCTGGCCTTTGATCGCTGTCCTCCACTCGTATTTGAGTCCGTAGGACCTGACTCTGAGGCCCATTTTGATATCCTTCCAGTTGCTTCTGGATTTTTCACGGTGCTTCTCAAGGGTGCTCAGTGAGGACTGTGATCGAGAGATTTGAAAGTAGTGCTTGAGCTTCCTCGAGATGATGAAAAGAGCCAACACTACCTTTTCTAGCCTTTGGTACCTGGTCTGGGGGCCGTTCAAAGTATGACTGACGTAGTACACCGGCTTCTGGACTCCATCTTTTTCTCGAACCATGGCTCTCCTTACTGCTGACTCTGAGACGGTGAGATAGAGATACATCGTCTCTCCTGAGAAAGGTTTCGACAGTAGGGGGTGAGACCAAGTATTCTTTCTGCCCCTGGAAAGCCGTCTCGCATTCCTCATTCTAGCGGAAGTCAAGTCCATTTTTCTTCAAGGCTTATAAGAATGACTTGCATTTGTTTGTAGATCGGCTGATGAACAGATTGAGGGCTGCAAGATGTCCTTTCAGCATTTGGACCTCCTTCATATAGGCGAGTGACCTCATGTTTAGAATTGCAGATATCTGATCGAGGTCAGCCTCAATGCCCTGTCGGGTGACAAGATATCCTAAGAACTTCCCAGAGGCTATTCCGAAAGTATACTTCTCAGGATTGAGCTTCATCTTATATTACTTAAGGAGATCAAAGACTTTATCTAGATGTTGGAGGTGATCTGTGCGTTGTACACTTTTCACCAACATATCATTTACACAGACCTCCATGATGTTCCTGATAAGGTCCTTGAAGATCTTATTTACCGTCCGCTGGAAGGTGGCTTCTGCGTTCTTGAGTCTGAAGGGCATCATTTTGTAGCAGTAGATTCCCCGACCGTGGTGAAGGCTGTTTTATCTTCGTCTGGTGGGTGCATCTTGATCTGATTATAGCCGGGAATATGTGTCCATGAAGCTAAGGAGTTCGTGTCCTGTCGTAGTCTCTATTAATTAATCGATTCTCGGGAGGGTATAACTATCCTTTGGGCATGCTTGTTGAGGTTCGTAAAGTCGATGCAGACTCTTCACTTCCTATTCTTTTTTTTTAATGAAGACGAGATTAGAGAGCCAGTCGGCGTAGAACTTTTCTCGATGAAGCTAACTTGGAGCAGGGGATCGACTTCGTTGCTGATGGCACAACTCCTTTCTTCGTTCATTCTTCTAGGCTTCTACTATACTGGATTAACATCTGTCCGGATGTAGAGTTTGTGACAAATGACTTTGGGGTCGATTCTCGACATGTCGGTGGGAACATAGGCGAATACAACTGTGTTTTTTTTATAGGAATTGTTTGAATAATATCTTCTCTTGTGGGTGCAGGCTTGAACGAATTTGGAGGATTCGTTTGGAGTGATGTGGGTCTACTCCAATGACTCCGACTTTTTCTCAATCTTGCTGTTGGGATTTGTCACGCCCCGCTTCCCAAAATACGTGAAAATGGAGTCGCGACGAGAGTCGGCGACGTATATACGCGGAGAAAATACCCCACGTATACACGCTAAGCCTAAAAGTAACCTGAACAAGCTATAACCTGAAACTATAATAATCATGTTTACTGCAATATTACATATAGGCATCCACGCATGATATCATATGAATCAGAACTGGAATAACAACTGAAATTGATATATCAAGACTAAAGAAATAACAAAGATAAGAGAGAAGATAATACCAGAATCAGAGAGAGAGAGAATCTTGCTCCTCGCGAAGTGCACGATCACATGACACCTGAACAATAGAAACAAAACATCCAATATCTGGACGTGCAAATCCAGGGTCGTCAGAAAGCGACCTGGTGAGTGTGTGCGTAAAGAGGACTGCTCGTGCATATAAACAATGTGCACAAAATAATAACAAGATAACTGCAACCATAGGATAACTAAATAACATTATAAATAAACAACTGAATAACAATGATATGAATAAGTGTGCAGATAAAAGACAAGTAGAATAACTGTAAACAAACAACTGATGTCTAGATGTGTATCCTACCAATATCACTAATCTGATATATAAATCTGATTATGGTTACAATCATATGTCTGTCACAGTGATGTATATGTACAATCAGGTAATTACGGTCAGTCATAATGCATTAACAATTCATTATCATTTTATTATGTTAGCGAACACCAATTGCCACCTGTAATAGACACATCCATACTACGCCTACTACACGTGTCAATCGATATCCTAAATTTATTGAAATTAATAGAAGAGACATTGTCCATGCTTTAGGTGGGTTCTATCATACCCGGAACCACAGCCCAATCACCTGGCGCTAAACCAGGTCCTACCGCTAGGTAGTCAATAACAATAACAATAACAATGTGTCAATAACAATGACCAATATGAACAATACGAGATGTCAGTCATCCCCCGGAACCCTGCAGTGGAACCATATCTCGGCTGCGCAATCTGTATCTAAGTCCACCCAAAATACAGACGCTGTCCCTCCATCAATTTCCCCAATCCCAGTATAATTGTCAATTTACACTATCATTTATAACAATCAATATCTATGTTATTTGATTACTGGGGACGATATGGTGACAATAACAATATTAATGTAACCATAACAATGTGAACATATTACCGTGTAAACGGTAGAACAATAGAACAATGAAAGTGTTACGGTCCGACAATATTTTCCAGTAACTTTCAATAACATGAATCCATACAATAACGAATCCA